>BOPP01000136.1:308393-319844 GCA_017312745.1 Gryllus bimaculatus | reverse complement strand
TGAGAAAAAACAAATGCCCTACTGTCCACACCAACAACAATCCAATAGTACAGGTGGAAAGTGTAAAAAAATACTAGGGAATACATCTAGACAAACGGCTAACATGGAAGCATCACATCTTAGCCAAAAAGAAGCACCTTCAACTTCAAATAAGAAAACTATACTGGATACTAGAATACCACTTAAAACTATCACTGGAAAATAAACTGTTGATATATAAAGCTATCATAATCCCAATACGGACCTACGGCATCCAAATCTGGGGCACAGCAAGCAAGAGTAATCTCTCGATCATCCAGAGATTTCAATCCAAGACCTTAAGAATGATCGCGACAGCACCATGGTTCATCACAAATGCAGCACTGCACAAGGACTTAAAAATGCCCACTGTCTTGGAAAGAATAGAATTTATCAGCTCAAACTATCTCCAGCGCCTTGAAAACCATCCAAACCACTTAGCTCTCAACATCCTAGACAATAGTGCAGACATCCATCGACTAACCAGAACCTCACCCCTACAACTCCCATATAGATTCTCAACAGATAACTGAAACATTACTCTCAGCTACTAAACTATCCCCAATTGCAGCCAACCCAAAATAATACTTGCTTTTTGTTATAGTATGAAGAAGTAGATGAAGAGTACCGATGGGATACCTTCACTGGAAATCAATCAATGTCAGAATAATTCTACAACATCATATTTACTTATTATTTTGTAAACAAAATAGATTGTAAATTTTTTGTTATAAATAAAAAAAATATCCTAGTCTTGCGATGCAAACAGTTCCCACGGATTTTCTATTCTATTGGATCCCAAAGTTGAACCTGGATTTGTAACTAGAAGTATTTTGAATGTAAAACGGTACTTTCACGGCAATTATTGAGAAGACACAATCCGTGTTGAAATTAAGGATTATGTTGAAATAACTTTAAGTCAACGAATAAAAATTAACAATACAGTTTAATCAGTATCAATGAAATATGTATCATTGCCGGCGTTATCGCTCGGGGCCCTGAAAGTCAAAGGCCCAATAATGGGAGAGATAAAAAAATAGTACAAAATTGAAAAATAAATTAGAACTCGAGAGAATCGTTATTCTAACTTTATTAGTAGCGGTACAGTAGTTTGATATTTCATAAAATTTTCAATTATCTTTTTACCTTAAATAGTTAATTATATTCATTACTTATAAAGTACGACTCTATGAAATGAATCAAATGACGCTAACATTAAAATAGGTTCAGAGGAAATGCATATTTATCCTTTCATGTATTTCACAACAAGTGATATTAACACAACACAACACAATGAATTAACAAGTGATATTAACAACACAATTAATACACTAAATTGACAAAGCAATTCTTTTTAGCGGTTTAAGCTCACCGTGGAAATTGGACCACTAAATGCTTTTACTTAAAACTATTATTTGAAAATATATGTCGAAAAAAGTTTTGGAGCTTAAACGTAATTTTTGATATTTTTTATAAAATAACTCAAACAGTCTCTTGAAACAACTTTCACCTTTTAAATTTTTGTTTCGGACCCAAAATTATCTAGCTCTCCCTATGGATGTGTGTCTGAAAAATAGCAATATAATAATAATAATAATAATAATAATAATAATAATAATAATAATTCATAATGAACCTTTAATTATTTGATTTGCACTGTATCGGATAGAATGAATTTTAGTGACTTATGCATGGGGTAGTGATGCAGATACATGTTTCCGCTAACCATGATTTTAAAATATAAATGTAAGAATAACTATTGTGCCAAAAATGATCGTTCAATAAAAAGGGTTTTATAAGAACTATTTTCAGGAAAACCTTCTGTTTTCTGAAACTGATGTATCAAGCTAGCTCTCTGTTTATGGTTTATAACGTAAATTAATTTATTTAAAACACATTATGGTGGGGAGAGTACAATGTATTTCATACTAGTATATTACAAAACTATTGAATACAAGATACACCCTTCTTAGTGATGACGATACGATTACAAAAGTGCGAAGAGCAAAAAATGTAATTCCGTTTTCGCAGATTCCATTTCAAGCTTCAAATGATAGTCGGAAATAGCATTTCGAAGAGAGAGCATTGCAAATAAAACAAATTCTTATCTATCATACCGTATGGTCATGTGGAATCAAAATAACAAAGAAAAAATAATTTCCTTACGCCTTGAAGTGCTAAAGTAAATTTTAGAGATAGAATAAACATGTAAATTATTTTAATTATTAATTTTTACAATAATTCCTTTTAAGTGTGATTTTTTATTGTTTGCATACCTTCTTGCACCCCTACTTTAGCTAGAATAAGTGCCCTTCTGTATGCCCTTTTTAGTAAAAGTAACTGACTTTTCGCCTGCCTATTTTAGATGCAATAAATGCCTGAGCCTCCCTAGCGGTCGAAGCGACGTCCATCAGGAGGACTCGCACTTGGGTTTCTCGTTCTTCTGCACGCGATGAGCCAGCCTGCCAGCTCGGATACGAGAAACCCCAGTATATGAGGGGAGCGCCTCAGGGTAGGCAGTTCGCCACGTGTCTTCGCAGGCGCAGGCTACTGGAAGAAAAAGGTTGCACGCGCGTCGCGTGGACTCTCGCTTCATCTCTCGTGAATTGAATTGAATTGAATACAGTGCCGTTACATTGTAGTCGTGGACTCGGGAGACCTGGAAAGTAGGTCGCGGCCCCCTATGCCGTGTGTTGGTATTTAGTGGCGAGTGTCTATGGTGACTCCCTCACGCTACGCTACTGAATCACTCAACGCAGATATCGTAATTTTGGTAAGAGAAGGCATACCCAGAATAGTTTTTTGACTAGTAAAAACTTAATTAAGATACTGTACAAAAACGCCGGTGCCATTTACGAATTAAAACACTTCGTATTTTGGCGTGAATTAATAGTTTCGTTCATGATAGTACCGTTGTCCTGCGAAATGCCCACATTTGAGATAAGTCACTCTTCTCGTGTACTGGCGATTTATGTACGTATTACAGTGTGTAACGTGCGCTTGCGAGGGACTCACCACACATTTCACACAGACAGCATCGCACGTGCGACTTCGCAATTGCTTTCCCACAAAGATACCGTTGTACCCACTGGAAATGCTCTCGCCACCGGGTACCCATCCCCAGAACACAGAGACAAACGCTTCACGCCTTACTGGCTCAGAGGCTTTGGGAATCGACTTTCAAACTGTAGGTAACAACGATTTTTAACAAAAAGACCTGTTGGGAACGTGAACTGAGAGAAAAAAGGAAAGATGCACCTTCTTAATTCCCCGTCACCATACAAGGTGCAAGTTAGAACTTAAAAAACAAAATATTTATGTAACTAGTGCTTTTAGAATGTTTTATTTGTTGCGAACTAGCTTCCAGCGGTGTGCTTACGGGTTAGTTCCCCGATCGGGACAAACATTGAGTTGTAGCTTTCCCTTAAAACCATTTCTGTTTCTGCAGCTGTGTGACGATGAAAAGCTCAGCAGGTAGTTTGCTAATTGCGGTGACGGGAACACGCCATGTCCGCCACATGGCTCTTACCCTCCGTGCGTGGGAATTCGCCTAGGCCCAGGCATAAGTGGTAGACATACCCAGTGGGTACGTGAGGTAGCCGGCAGTCGGACAATGGAACCAAAATACAAAATATTGTACATAGTACAAGGAAATAGTGCAGAATGTGAGTATTTGACGTTCGAATCAATTTCGTGGCTGAAAAATAACAATTATATATTTAACAATTATATATTTCAATATTACGTACACATTTCTTATAAGGCGAGAAAATATGACCATTTGCAGCACATCTGGTTTTCTTAATAAAATGTTTCCTTCAAAACTAGGTATATAAATAAAGTCACTTACTCTTTTTATTATGAGTAATTTCGCGCAATTTTGCACATTTTAAAAATTCCCGATTAAAATTTCCCGCATTTATTTTGCTAGAATCTTTCAGGAGCTCTCAGATTGCGATACAACAATGGCGACGCCGTGACACGCCAGTCTGAAATTCTTAGAGCAACGTTCCATTGTTGGACGATATTTCGTCATGTATGTATCCGACATTTGGATAGTCGAATTTGTGATGATGTTTTAGGTTTCACAGGTGATAATATGATCAGAATTTGCGGTCTTAACGCACGCGTTACTGATCCTACGTGCTGCTTTAGCACATTTGTTTTGTAATGCGATGACTTCTTTATGGTACGCGTACTATTACGTCTATATTACGGTACGAGTACGATTCAGTCAATATCGCCGCGCGCATATCGCAAAGTAAAAGAATGTTTTTTTAAATAACATAAAGGAACTTTTAAGGAGACGACTTTTAAGACGGACTTTTAAGACGGACTTTTAAGACAGACTAGACGGACTTTTAAGACGACATCACTTCATATCAGGTAAAATCTTGATTTTTTCAGCTTCACTCACTCGGAGCTAAGTACGAAATTAATAACATCAAAATATGCTCTTCATATGATATACAAAATTAACGTTAAATATGGAAGTTGAGTACCATTTTCAGTGTATGTTTTGAATTGTTTATGATGGCCTATTGTATACGAGAGGAGCACAATACAAATTCATATTGCTCTCGGTCCTTCATTAGAGAAACTAAGGAGCGAACTGCTCTCCTTCCCATTCAGAAAGTTTTTCACTTAAGAGTACTATGAATCTCAGACTCCTGAGATCAGCTTCAAATACTTGTGGTGATAATCTTCATTTCTAGGACTAACGTTTTTGTCTGCGACATTTTTGAACGAGTCCGAGTCCGTTTGCAGTCAGTTATTTCGCTTTCCCGCACTATTTGTGAACGGTAATGAAATATCTATGGTCATTTTGCTCGTTGCATGACTTCGTTACTCCGAGTTTCTAATCAGAGGACGGCATAGCGGGTCTTCGCAAGCTCTCGGCATTAATAGTGTAATGGTGTCCGGGAATGATACCTTTTAGAACAGTGTAATTATATCTATTGTAATTGTATAATGAGTCTTCTTAAAACATATCTTTTATATATTTTATTTTAGTATAATAATTAATATATTTCAATGTAATTGTAAGGATTTCTTATTTACGGAGAATAGTACAATGGAACACTTAGTTTTAAACTTCGCAATACCCACCAAAAGCTGTCCGGCGGAAATTCGCCCAGCAAGTGCCCACAAAGTGGACACATAATTTCAGAAAATACGGAGTCACCCAGAAGGCGGCACCGGCAACACGAGTAGACCTTTAAGGGGTTGATTTGAAGGTCTTCGCTGACGAGGCGGTGAGCTGGTATGTCTTGAGAGACGGTAAGGCCCAGGGGGGTGAGAGAAGGGGGGCATTGCAAAGGGAAGAGGGTCACGTGTCACGCACGCGGATGTGTCGTGATTTACAGCATGTGAACTTAAGATACTCCTCCGTTCAATGGTCTATTTTACACTTTGAGTAATTTTCATTCAAGCAAATGGCTTTTGTTTAAACATCGATAGAACATTTTCACTTTCCTTGATATAAGAACAAGGTTAAATATTAACAGAATGCTTTTCTCTACTACTACTCCAGAACGTATGCATTTCTGCGAATTATTGGATACAGTAATGATGGCGATTCCACAAGCCGTGCGCGAATATTATTCTCCTATGTCTGTCAACCGATCCCATTTGTCTTAGTTCATTACGCACGGCAAAGGGTTCCCGCAATCGCCTACAGAGGGCAACAGCTCTGCGGGCTCTGACGCGGCAGGCTCATACGACAGCTGGCCAACGTAACTGTTCGCGAGTTGGTGATTGCGATGTGGATGATTAAACGACGAACAAAATGTGCACCGTAAATACTCTACTGCAACCAGAAAACGTAATTCAGCTCTCATTCAAAATACTCGTATACAAGAAACCTCTTATCCTACTAGTAATTCTATTTCGAATGACATCGGCTCAAATCAGGAGACAACTCCGTCGATAATATATGTTACCAATTTATCTAATTTCACAATTAATTTTTACAAAGAGTAAATGTAGTCTATTTATGTTTGTAATGTTTTTTGTTTACTCGTTTGAAGTGAATTTTATAAAATATTTAACTAATGAAGTAAAAAGTGCAATGAATATAAAATTATTTCATAAAAAAAATCTTCCAAAGTTTTCATTAATTTTTTTGAAAACATCAATTTCAAAGTCATAGACAAAGGATTCTACTCGCGTAGACGGATATTATTTACTCGTCGAATCCCGGTAACTAAATCCCGGCACTCGCTTTTACGTCGCTCGTGTCGCCAACATCAACTCGTGAATAAGAGCCATCATTCTACGCTCGTTGAAGAACATACGATTAAAATACCAATAGAAATGGTTGCAACATGTAAACAGATTGGAACGAAATAGTTTAATAAAGTTAACTCCCTTTTATAAGGGCGTAGGCTTCCCCGGCCGGAGTCAGTTCTTACTAGGCTGTCCGGGTGACGCCGCGTTCATGGCGAAGTTGCCGACGTTTCGGCATTCTGTGACCTTCCTCAGGGCGTAATGCAGTAAGGACAGCCGGACAGCCTAGTAAATACAATTCCTTACATAAAAATAAGGGCTGCAGAGGTGTAGATAGACCTAGAAATAGGAGGTTAGAGCAGTTTTGAGTCTCGGAATGGGCCATTGGCTCCCAAACCTTGTCAAGGAAGAAGAATTTTCACTGTGCTGACGAAACACCCTGCAGTTTTCTGAGTGGACTGAGACCCTAGAATCCCCTACAAATATTGTATTTGTGACGCCATCAGATCAGAAAGCAGATCTGAAACGGTGGCTGATAATACTCGTAATTCTTCCATGCTATTTTTTCAACGAGTCCGGCCGACTGCTAAATAATTTTGATTTCACCTGGCCCGAATTCTGATCGCATGCTGTTCGAGGAGTAGGTCCATGTTGCCCCATTTCTTTATTACGATCCGAGACTGGCGTTTGTGGTCTTTGCGGGCGCCCTTCGGTCGCATGGCTGGGGCGGCTGCGGCCACCCACGTGCGCGGGAGAGGGCGATCGGAAAAAGCGCCTCCCTCGCCGCGACCTCTCGACCGCGCACGCGCCCTGCACCACGCGCACGGCGGCGCTCGCCGCTCATAAATTAGCTTTCACTCGGGAAACGTCGGCGGCTCTCTCCCGGCTGCAAACAAACTGCGAACAGCAACAACGAGCGGCGCAACGAGCAACAAAATGGAGGACGCTTTCGGCTATCGTCCGTCAATTGTCACCTGCAGGGCGCATAAAACAAAGGGCGCGAGGGCAAAGCGGCCGTCGAGCGGCGAGCGCTTTTGCCTTTTTAAGCGCGCGGCTCCGACGGGCGGACAGCGCACGCGCCAAGCGCGCGGCTACCTGGCCGCGTCGCGTCCGCCGCCGCCGGCGCCCCGGGCGACCGCCCCCGCGTCCCGGCCCTCCTCGCCCTCCTCGCCTCCTCTGCTCCTTCCCTCCTCGGCCCTCCTCGCCTACTCGCCCCTCCTCGCCCTCCTCGCCCTCCTCGCCGTCCTCGCCCTCTCGCCCTCCTCGCCCTCCTCGTCCTCCTCGCCTCCTCGCCCTCCTCGCCATCCTCGCCCTCCTGCCCATCCTCAGCCCTCCTCGCCGTCCTCGGCCCTCCTCGCCGTCTCGCCTCCTGCGCCGTCCTCCGCCCTTCCTCGCCCCTCCTCCGCCCTCCTCGCCTCCTCGCCCTCCTCGCCCTCTCCCCTCCTCGCCTCCTCGCCTCCTCGCCCTCCTCGCCCTCTCGCCCTCCTCTCCTCCTCGCCCTCTCGCCCTCCTCCGCCCTCCTCGCCTCCTCGCCCTCCTCTCCCTCCTCGCCTCTTCGCCCTCCTCGCCTCTCCTCGCCCTCCTCGCCCTCCTCCGCCCTCCTCGCCCTCCTCGCCCTCCTCTCCCTCCTCGCCTCCTCGCCGTCTCGACTCCTCGCCCTCTCTCGCCCTCCTCCCCTCTCCCCTCCTGCGCCCTCCATCCGCCCTCCTCTCCTCCTCGCCCTCCTCGCTGCCTCGCCCTCGCTCGCACTCCTCGCCTCCTCGCCCTCACTCGCCCTCCTCTCCTCCTCGCCCTCCTCGCCGCTCGCCCTCCTCGCCCTCCTCGGCCCTCTCGCCTCCTCTCCCTCCTCGCCCTCCTCGCCCTCCTCGCCTCATCTCGGCCCTCCTCGCCCTCCTCGCTCGTCGCTCGCCCTCCTCGCCCTCCTCGCCCTCCTCGCCTCCTCGCCCTAACTCGCCCTCTCGCCGTCCTCCGCCCTCTTCGCCCTCCTCGCCCTCCTCGCCTCCTCAGCCCTCTCTCCCTCCTCGCCCTCCTCGCCTCACTTCTCCCTCCTCGCCTCGCTCGGCGTCTCTCGCCTCCTCGCGCTCCTCGCGACTCCTCGCCCTCTCGCCCTCCTCGCCTCCTCGCCTCCTGCGCCGTCCTCGCCCTCACTCGCCGTCCTCGCCTACTCGCCCTCCTCGCCCTCCTCGCCCTCCTCGCCCTCCTCGCCGCTCCTCGCCCTCCTCGCCTCGCTCGCCCTCACTCGCCCTGCCTCTGCCCTCCTCTCCCTCCTCGCCCTCTTCGCCCGTCTCGCCTCCTCGCCCTCCTCGCCCTCCTCGCCCTCCTCTCCCTCCTCGTCCTCTTCCGCCTCCTCGCCCTCCTCGCCTCCTCGGCCCTCTGCCTCCTCGCCCTCCTCGCCCTCCTCTCCCTCCTCGCCCTCCTCGCCGTCCTCGCCTCCTCGCCCTCCTCGGCACCTCCTCCCCTCCTCGCCTCCTCGCCCTCCTCTCCTCCTCGCCCTCCTCGCCCCCTCGCCTCCTCGCCCTCCTCGCCCTCCTCGCCCTCCCGCCCCCTCTCGCCTAATCGCCTCCTCTCCTCCTCGCCTCCTCGCCGTCCTGCCCTCCTCGCCCTCCTCGCCCTCCTTCGCCTCCTCGCCTCTCGCCTCCTCGCCCTCACTCGCCTCTCTCCGCCCTCCTCGCGTCCTCGCCTTCCTCGCCCTCCTCGCCCTCCTCGCCCTCTCGCCCTCCTCGCCCGTCCCTCAGCCCTCTCGCCCTCCTCGCCGTCCTCCGTCCCTCTTCGCGCCCTCCTCGCCCTCCTCGCCCTCCTCGCCCTCCTCGCCCTTTCGCCCCTCTCGCCCTCCTCGCCCCTCCTCGCCCTCCTCGCCCTGCTCGCCCTCCTCCGCCCTCTCGCCGCTCCTCGGCCCTGTATGTTATTTTTATGCGTAATTTTGGTTAATATTCATTTCGATTCAAAGTAATCAACCACCAGTTATAATATCAAAAAACATACTTTTAACAGCCGATGTTGGTAAGAATTGCGGGTTATCATAATTCCTCACAATTTTAATATATCTTGAACTTGCAGTGGTAATGTTTCTGAATCATTATCAACTGCTTTGAAAGGCTATACAACATCTTCAATGAAAAATGTAATTAAATGTAAAAAATGAAAACAGTATTAATGTCTGAAACTAATAACAGAAAATGAGTATCAAAGTTCTAAATCATTTTTAGAATGCCTACTTTGAATTAATATTAGCACAAAGAATAATTATATCCGCTCAATGTGCTTTGTAAAAGTTGACGGATTGAGAGGCTGATAAAATTCACATGACTTTAAAATATTCACTTTATTAATTCAAAATGGAAATTATCAAATATGAGAACTATTTTTTATCTTTCACTTACTAGTAATCTATTGCAGGCTTTTTTCAATGAAGTATATTTTAAATGATTTTTCCACTGTAACAAATATTGAGAATTTTTTTTTTTTTTTTTATTTAAGTAATGTTTGCTTAGCGGAACTGCGGGCTGTCGTGAGATGTGTGAGAGGGAAGTGTGCAGAGAAAATTGAAAATAATGCATGAGGAGCGAAGTATGTATATGTGTGTGTAAGCGAGGCGGAGAGAGGAGAAGAAGAAGAAGAAGAAGAAGAAGAAGAAAGAAGAAGAAGAAAGAAGAAGAAGAAGAAGAAAAGGGGAAAAAGCACGAATACCAACGGAGATGGGAAAAAAGAAGAACTACAACGAGGTGTATGAGACCGCGGTAAACGGCTTGAAAGTCAGCGGGCATGATCTCTATGGTGTGGGACAAGGTAATAATGCAAAGAATGATGCACTGGGCCCCAGTGTGTGTTGGCTGCAAATCGTGCGTAGTGGCGGGCGTGAATGTTGTTAGGCGCGGGAGAGTGCGAGTCATAGGCAGATAGCAGTAGGAATGTAACCTGTGAGGGGAAAGGGCAACGAAAGATAATTAAATTGCTATTTCGTGAATACGAAACTGGAAACTTTTTCCAAGAACTTTTGATGTCTGCTGCGAAAGATTAGGAATAACACGAGACGTGCAATTTTCAGGCCTTTGATACAGCTCATATTGACCAACACAACAATCATTAACGTCGTGAAGTTGTAGACTGCGCAGGAGCCCATAACATCGAAAGGTAACAGCTATCGAGAAATGCAGAATCTGGTGAAATATCTTAACAAAATAATTCCGTGCAAGTCTCGTTGGCGTTTTGAAGATTCTAGACTGAGTTAGGGGTACCTCCCCAATGAGGCCCAGCCCGAAATAGTGGACAGCGCGCTTTTTGTTCTCAATCCTTGTCTCCTGTTCCCTGACAGACACACTTGCCCTTACATGGACTACACATATCGGAAGACTAGCTGGAGTTTAGCTCGTCCTGGCTGGGGCGGTGCCCGCTGTGAGATACTTGGAGGGAGCACCCTGCAACCCACGTGTAGTTTCGCGACGCCGGATCTCTTTTTTGCCGCAGGGGAGAAGCATCTCCCAACTGAGATTTTAACATGCAACTACACTTACACGACTAAATAGTAGTTGACGCGGTCCGGGGACACTAACATCACCTAACGCGAAATTCGCTTAGTTATAATTGAAATTTACACTGAAGTGGTGTAGTCGTGAATTGCACGTAACGTTTGTAGTGCGACCGCCTTGGAGAGGACATTCCTCCGTGCGCAGAGTTGCTTAGTGCGACGTAGAGGGAGGGGGCGTCGTGGCAGAAAACGCGTCGGCCGTGCTCGCGAGGGCGAGGGCGGGGCGCGGGCGCGGGGCGCGGGGAGTGCGGGCGTATCGACGGCAGCAGCGGCAGCGGGGATTACACGGGCCTGCTGCCGCTTCCACGGCACAATGCCCTGAGGCGCGCGCTCGCGGGCGAACCAGGGGGGAGGGGCGGGGCGGGGGGAGCGCTGCACAGCCCAACGAACACACAAACACGCGATGTCGCCCTTGACCCTCCCTCTAGCCGCAACACACAGCCTTTGCACTCTCACACAAGCTCAACCTTCCTCTTCGGAATGGGTTTTATCATTACGAAAAAAGGACCAATGGACTGATCTAAGATATTTAGGATTTCCGTAACTGGTTTATGAGTATTTCCCTGCTTGATGTTATTCATTAAACTCTAGTGGGGGAAACGACGGACTTCTGAACGGACGGAAATCTTGCCTTGAAGTCTCATTCAGTAACTTTTAATTTAAATAACCAAATATTGTGT
>BOPP01000136.1:282792-308368 GCA_017312745.1 Gryllus bimaculatus | reverse complement strand
ATATATATATATATATATATATATATATATATATATATATATATATATATATTAAGAATGATGTATTCGACAAAAAATCGACGTTATATCTACATCGTGCACTCTTTGTGGGTCTTTTTATTATGAACGTAATTATCAATGAGCATGTTTGGCATGCTACTTGGCATCTCCAAAATTTCTCTACTAATCTGCTTGCATACAGTGCCAAAATAAAACATAAAGAGAGCGATCGAATTCTTTGTATGTGCGACAAATCAAAGTATATAAAATAAACTTAAAAATATTTTTAAAAGGCATCCGTCTCCATCCCTGAATTAAATACGTCCACACGTTCTGTAACGTTGTGCTTTCCATCTACAGTATTATACTCTCATTATTCGGTCTTCCCATATCCGAGTTTTATATCATACGACATCGCAATGCAAAAAATGCGATTATTAAATTAAGACAGGTCTGAACTTTTACTCGCAGAAAATTCTATAAATGAATTTCTTCACTTAATTTTGTATGATGTTTTGTTGTACCAACCTAATAAATTAGTAATGTATCCAGTTATAACATACAGTATGTAGTATGACGTTTAATATGCAATTTTACTTTCTGATTATGACGTAGAGAAAAAGGTATGGTGTGCGAAGAAACGACGATTTTTTGGCAGAAAAACTTTTGAGAGCGTAGGCTTCCGCGGCCGGAGTCAGTATTTACTAGGCTGTCCGGGTGACGCCGCGTTCAAGGCGAAGGTGCCGACGTTTCGGTCGCTATTCTGCGACCTTCCTCAGGGCGTAATGCCAGAGCATTCACCCGGACAGCCTAGTAAATACAGAAAAACTTTTATTGTAGGGCCCACATAACGACAAAGTGAATACATCTTGTTGCGTAATTTGTAAAAAAAATTCTTGGTGTAGCTTGGTGTAGCCCGAATCTATGTTTTGTGGATGATTTCTTGGATACAGAAAAATACAATGCTGGAAAAACGTCTGTCCTCTGTGAACAACGCTAGCGACTAAACCGTTCAGCTGATTTTCTCCAAAATTAATATTTTCCAATCGATATGGCTCATGTCGTATTCTCTTGATTTTGAACCGATATTTTCATTTTGGGGGATACTTTACATGAAGCCCCTGGCACATTTTCCAAATTTTCAAATAATGTCTCTATCGATTTTAATTAAATTTTGTTGTTGGATAGTCTGAAAGACGTTTAAGAAAGTGGTGCAGGTCTCATTTTCGTTGAAAGATCTGATTTTTCGACAACTGCAGAAGTTCAAAGAGTCTTTCTACATCTCAAATATTAAAGATAGAGTTATTACTTTAATGAAATCTGTTCCTTAAAGATAGGTTTTTAAATAAGGTGATATTCAATTTTTCGGAAATTTGAGACCTTTTCGCGTAATTTTGCGTGAAGATATGTGATGTTTTAGCACCACTAGGTCCTAATGCGTATGAGCAGATGTTTTTGCTTATTCAACGTTCTGCCGGCCGTTGATGTTGGGTAACTGAGACTTGTAAAAGTAGATAGAAACTATGTTGCATATACAAATGATATTAGAATTGAACTTTACATTGTTTTAGAAACTTTTAATATCATGTACTGTTTTTAGTTTTCCAAGTAAACTTCACACCATTGCTTAATTTACATAACTCAACGGTAAAAATCGGTAGCTAACTAAGCAACGGTTAATGTGTTAAGTACTCCAATGGTCAGGTTGTACAATTATGAACATAATTGTACAACAATCTCCATTGCACCATCAGAAGAGTTAGGAGTTGAACACATATTCTGCGCAATATTCGCTTAGCGAACTTGCAGGTTGTTTTAATTTTTTTTTTTGCTAGAAACGATGGCTATAAAGATGTGCTTTATTCTCTACAATGTTTTCTCACAGTGCGCAAAGCGTTTTAGGGAAGAATTACATTCCGTATCTTTTCGTCTCATTTATCTCTGAATTATACCAGTGTAGCTTATGAAATTGATGTAAAGAAGCTAGAAAACGGCTGAAGAGACAAAATACTGCCCTTATTTATTTCTTATTACTAATTGCGTTCTTAGCTTTTGCAGTTTTGAGGTTAGAATACTGGAAAACAGTTTATTACTGCACACGTTCTCTACGTCCCATTGTCTCACCTGGAAGAAATAAATAATTGGATTGAAATAAATTTAAAAAATTCAATACTATTAATTAATCTTCATTCAAATGATAGGTTACAATATATTAAAGAAAAGAAAGTAGAGTTGAATGAAAATAAAACAGTGGTCATACATTATAATGTATTGAACATGAAGTATTCAGATACATAGAGAACAGTGAGATTGTTCAAATCCCACAGCATCAATCAAATTGAAAATAAAAATTAACGAATCCTTTTGCAATACCTAAATGTTGCTTGACTTATAGCCAGCAAGCGTTCAGTGTTGTTACTTGAGACTTGAATTACTAGTTGAGGTTTTAGAGCGAGATAATTTATTGCCTTCCTTACTACTGTGAGATACTAATTAATTATTAGTAGAATCTGCGTAAAAAGTTATTCCATATGAAAGAAATAAGGTATGTCTACGACAAACAATTGAATTAAACTTGTTTGTATGACGAACTGTATTTTATATTGCGAAAATTACAACCTATATTACACGAGAGTGCAAATGAATCATGCAATTCAAGTTAAGTTATTGACAATATTTTTTTAAATTTTCATTACAGTATCTCGCTTGAGAATTTTTACTTACATCAAAAGAGCGAAGAAAGATAATGTTCATTGCTAATCGAAAACAAAACGAAAGTAACAAATTGTTTTCATTTGCTAATTCCTGCTTTGTTTTATTTTTATATTTATTTTGTCACGAACTTAATAAGAGGTTGTTATCGCTCCATTGAGTCTAGTGAACGTTCTTCACTTGTGGTTAGATCACGTGGAATTTCTAGTTCGACACGATTCCAAGACAATTCACGTCTGCCACGTTTAGTATTTTTTACTTTCACGTATAGAAAATGTTGGTAATTCTGCGGGAGAAAACTAAGAATTTTGGAGAGAAAAACTTTTCCTGCCCGGACCTGATAACGCAAAAGGGGATAAATCATAATTTCGTTTGGGGCCAAAGTAAAATCGTTGGACTGCGCATAGAAATTCTGTACCAAGTATGTTATATTGATATCGACGAGTCGCTGGTTTCACATGTACGTCCGACTCATTGTGAATGTCCTCATGTCCACGTAAAGGTGAATTGCCCCCCCCCTCCATTGCTCCGCCTGGAAGAGCGTTAGAGCTAGAGCTAGGGGTCGCCACCGCCTCGGGCGAGGCCCCGCGCGCAGCTGCGCAGCACATCCATCGCGCGCCGCGCGCAGCCGGGCGGGGCCCCATCTGCGCGCCGTTATTTTCATTTCAATAAACGCCTTAACTGTTCAGCGTAAATTACCTTCCGAGTACAACACCATTTTTTAAAGCGCGGGAAACGGTTAACTTTCAGGTCCTTGTGCATTTTCGGGTGCGGCGGCAGGGGAGGTGCGGGGGCGGGGGGACGCAAGTCGCGGGCGCTTAGTCGCGTAATTGAAAATCGAGCGGTAGATCGGCTGCTGCGCAGGGCAGGGCCGGGGCGGTGCCTTCCGTTCCCCTTCTCCTGCTTGCCCGAAGCTGCACCCTCGCCCGGCATACGAGCTGCAATGGGCGACCCCGTTCGCGGATGCGCGAGAGCCCTCGAGGCGGCGTGTGCCATCGCGGGCGACGAAACTTTCCTCGTCGTCCGAGGTCGCGGAGAGGGCCGTGGCGACCTCGGCGCGAGGGGTCTTGAATGGGGCTTGGTGTTTGTGGATGTCCGTATGCGCGTTCCGCTACCGTTACCCCAAAGTAATAAAACCAATGTTAAATTACAATGGTCGCTGCATGACCACTTAGAGATCTGCAAAACATATCTAAGATTAGCATTAGGTGCACCATGGTATGGTCGTGACTCCTAACTATGTACAGACTTTCATATACATTCTGTAAGTGAGAATTTATTCACCTAACGCATCATTTCTTTTCCTATCTTCATTCCCTTCTTTCGACGCCAGTTTTCAACTTAGGACGGGAGCTTCCATCTCCTACACGTCCCTGGATATCCCTAACACGTTACCGTTTAAGACTCAGATACTAAGCAATAAAATTGTTCTATAAAATGAATGAAAGCATTCATCAAAAAACTTAAATATTCAGTTGTGCAATGTGGAATATTTCCCGACGTTACTTCCAAACAATATTAAACAAAAGCTGTAAGGACTTAAGGTCCATACACTGAAGCTTATAAGAAATAAATTAAAAAATAATATCAAAACAACAAACAAACAAAAAACAACTGTCTTCACTCGGCGGTGTCCAGTCGATATGTGTGATTTTGGTCGTTGACCTAGGACAAGGAGAGATAATGCAGCAAAGGCAGAGGCAACTGATTCCCTTGAAAAGTGATAAATTTTCTGTCCTATAGACAAAAGACGATGAAAGATGAAAATTATAACTCGTCTTTGAAAGCGAAAACATTCACAACTTACAAAACATTCGACTCCACAACTGTAGGACGAAACGTTTACATCACAGACATCATGGCTCTTTGTGATTGCGTACGGCGAGACTTGAATGATCTCAAAAGGGGTACCACAGAAAAATTCTGTTTTTATAATAGTCTTTATATAGCCACCATTTTTCAGATAAATTACATTTTTAAATTTTACTGACATGGTAAGATGGATACTTGAAGTAATAATATTAGTTAAACTTATCTTATTTCATTGATATCATAAGATCGAAAATTGGACCAAAAACAGAATTTAGTACAATACATTGAAAATAATATGAGTGAGGTGAAATATGAGTCTGCAAATTGAAGCCATGAAGTTGTATTCCTATATACCTTCCTATGTACACGAAAATCCAATAAGACTCTTGATATTGTTGTACGAAGGAAACAATGTATTATCATTTAGCAGAGTTCTAGGTACGCGAGCATGTCAGTTGACTCCCAAGATTATTACAAAGAAAATGTTGTACAATGTTTTTTTTCACACGAAAGAACAAACACTTGTTCTGAAACATCACAAGCAACATGAGAGCGAGACCTCCAAACAGGCGAGGTCCGTTCACGTGCTGGTAGGAGAGGGATTCTGCAAGTGTGCATTAATTCAATGCAGTTTATACTATTTACCTTTAGATTTCATGCACTGACATAAGTAAGTTATCAGAAATCTAAGTCATACTTTCATGATTTTTTAATCTACTTCAAAAGAAAGTATACATTTTAATTAAATCTAAATGTGAATTTGGTTCAATCATTTGCAATCAGTGGATTCTGTGACAGCCAAAGTTGGATAACTGTAATTTCAGTGTTACTATTTCAATTTTTACAAAATGGCATTTGATATCTGTTGCTTATACTATCGTTTCTTCTAACATTCCTACATTCGCTTAACAGAAAAATAGCTTTGAGTCTTATTGTCTAAAAGAACTTTGCAAGTCTAGGAACATGGCATGTCTTCAACAGCAAATAATTTATTTGTTAGTTCGCAAGCGTACGGTTTTTTCAATTGTCTATTCGTTGTTTGGAAAGCTGTTGACTTGATGGAACATGGTCTCAATTTCTCTTATGTTGCCCTAATTCAGATATTCCCAACCTTTTTCTTTAATAAACCCAATTAAAACAAATTTTCCATCCTTTTACGTATTCCCTATAATATTCAGCATACATAATCAGGACAGAAAGAATAGCGCATAATACCTTAAATAACAATTTAATACACAAATATTCTCGTTTCTGGTTTCACTATTTGAGTTTATGAATTTCATTGAGATGCAATGGTTACAAAATGTTGAATGCTAATTAAGAACTGGACATAACGTTTCTCCAGTGCGTGTTGCGGAGAGTACTTTCTTACGCTGTAGTGTATCATTGTAAAGAAGTAGTTAACATTTCTTGAGTTATTATTTCTCAATGTCATAAGCCTAAGGAGGAACGTCGGAACGAAAGAAGAACGAATGTGTTCCTTCTTCTGTTTTGTTGCTTTCGTCAGAAAATAATGAAGTTCATTGTATTTTTTGTTATCAATGGCCTCCTCATTATCCTAATCAGTTGCCACCCCATATTCGGCCATTTACCGCTAATCGACCCCTTAATCATCATTGACCCTGTTGAGATTTTTAATCGACCCCCGGGTTCTATAAATATCCCGTTTGGAATCCCGACCCTAATGGAACGACTGACCCAAGCTGTTATTTATACTCTGTATTTGGCTCCGAGTTCCGAAGGGGCTGCAGCAAGGCGTGGGCTGAGCTTGCCATGTGGCGCGGGGGTGTTCCGTCCGGATGCCCTTGTTTCCGCGCGGGCCCCGCAGCGCTTCTCTCGCAGTGGCACGCGCCGGGCGCACCTGTCCCCGGCCGGCGCACACGTCCTCGCCTCGTCTCGCCTCGCCTCGTCTGGGCTGTGCGGCGCGGCGCGCCACCCCAATCGATGGGCGCGTGCTCGCGGCGCGGGCCGCCGCCGCCCCCGCCCCCGCCGCGGCGTGTTTGATCGCCTCCGCCCGCACGTATCGACCTGCCGGATCGCCCGCGAGCGCACGCCCGCCTCCGGGGCGGGGCGCGTGGAGTGTGATCGCCCCTCGCCCAATGCCCGCCCCTCGGGCCGAGCGGGCTCCTCCGAAGAGGCCCCGGCCGCGCACGCACCGCTTTGGCCGCAGCTGCCAGGGCAGCACGCTTCTCCATGTATTCATTTAAAACCACTTCTTTGCTACTAAGCTGGATTCTCAATGCTTAAATATAAGTAGAACAATGAAGCGTGCTTACGTCTTGACGGGTTTATCCAATACAATGCCCATATCCACAATGCCAATGGCTGATTTCTTGGGGATTCCGGGTACGTCAACTGCTAAGAAAATTAGTCCCGTAAGTGTAGGACATGTTTTTTTTATCGCAGGAAGTGTAGGTGATCTTCCCCCGTTGGATGTCGAGATTTGGCGCCGACGTACGTCGGCTTGGGGGGATTTGGCCATGTAGATACCTCCACTAGCGAGGCACCGCCCCAGCGCTAAAGGCTCTGACCTCCTGACGGGTCTCCCGGCATGTGCGATGGTGTAGTGCAAGTTAGTGCGTAACTGTATGCAAATAAGGGGTGAGGGTAGGACAAGGGAGAGGAAGAGAAGATCGCGCGTGTTGCGTAGGCGGTTTGTTATGGCACTGCTCTGGCGCCGCCTGCTGTTGAACAGAGAAACAGAAAACTGCCCATTGCAGCAGCCGGTCGCTAGAATTCTCCTCCAGACGGCGGCTGATTCGACTTAGCTGCCTAGTATCGAAATCTTGCCTCCGTCGAACTCTAGGATATTTCGGACAGACACATTGCAATGATACAGTTGATGCCCTAAGCCACCTTTCCCGTTTAATTGTCAATGTACGTAGCTATTTATTATCATGTTAAATTAAAATCCACAATAGCACATCATATTGTATGCATACATATTTTGTACTATTATTATTATTATTATTATTGTTATTATGATTGCTGTTATTTTATTGATTATTGTTATTACATAACTGTGCCGCTAGGATGGCTCATGGGCAGCCTATGACGTGGAGCTGAGGCACTAAGGGGGTTGGTCGTGTGCGCCGCATCGCTCGTGGCCCCGAGCGAGGGCATCGAAGGGCAGGCGAGGTACGGGCTCCACCGCGAGCCAGGCGGGAAAGCCTGACAATTGAATCGAAGTTTTGGATACATACACACATACATTATCACTTCATTACTGCTGCATTATTGGCCACAAATATAACGCACTTTTGTCCACTTCATTACAGGAATTGCATTAAAAAACTGAAAATCATATTCTTTATTTTACAATATTCGTGTGGAAAAATATTTTTAATTCATCCTCTTTTTAAGATTTGGTATTTTAATCTGTAGCATTTATGTTACTTAAAAATGCCATCGTTGAAACAATGAAATTTAAGATTTGGTTTCATCAAATACGAATCTCAAATTATAATATAGTTTTTCGATTGAATACTGACTCGCAGAAATACTAGATCCTGATTTTTACAACCCCTGCTAAGAAACCAAATTGCCAGAAAGATATATTACTCTTCCAAATTAAGATGATTGATTAAGAATTAAGATTCAATCATTTGGAACGTAAGAAAAATGAAAATGAATATTTAAAACATAAATAATTAAAGAAGTACGAAAACTATATACTTTAAAAGATAACTATATTTTTAAAAAATCAAACGAGATAATAACAACACTTCCTTGCACTAAACTACATAGTTAAATTGGTAAATTACCATTGAACCAAGCTTGTGCTGAAGAACTTAAACTTCTCTCAAAGACGTTCTCATACAATCCATGACTGAAGGTTTGCATATCACCATCTACTGAGATATTTTTTTGAAATCAAAGAAGGAAACAAATTGAAAAAAAATATTATTCCAAATTTAAAAGCATAAATAACTAACTATAGCACTATAAATAAATAACTAAAAGCATAAATAACTAGCATTAAAAATTGTACTTACACAATTTCAAATATCATACTTTTTGTATTGTTGCATTTATTAAAATTACTAGAAAGTAAAATCGGGAAGCTATAGTGGAGACCTGTATGTATTTAATTTTCCTTTTCCATTCTTCAAGAGTCTTTTATAGACGTCCGAGTCGTGCAGAAAAGTACAAGGTATGTCTTGTATGTACTCTAAAGAGAAACCTTCCAGCAAAATGAAACGCATATATATTGTCATCATTCCAAAGATACCCTGAGAGACAAATGTGTTCTGTAAAATAACTTTTCGTGACATTCGACATTAACTCGCGCTATTATGCAGATAATCTTGTGCCGGAGTTCATAAGTACACAAGTCACGAATAAGGCGTGTTTCTTATCACATGTTACGATGATTTAAAATACACCTTTACTTCAACTCGCACAATTGATGACAATATGACAGAAAGCTCTTCTCACCTGATTAAGATAGTGTAGAACACAGACTATTTTGAATGTTCTGCCTTTTTAATTTAATAGATGAAGAGAAATTTCCCAAAAGGAAAAATGTACTTCATAGTTTTTTTTAAACTTTCCTAAGTAGTAAAGACGTTATATGCTATTACAACATAACAAATCATGACTTATTTTCAAGCACTATGGCAGAGATAGAGAAAAAATAATACTTAAGCTTAAACTCGCCATAACACGCTGGCAAATTACCACAAATAATGAGATGGAAAACGATCAAGTTTGAGGTAAGGTCCATTAAGGCCAATAAACACAGACAAAACGCAACAAATATCGTGACCGCCAGTTTTCTCATGTTTGTATCATTAGTCGTTTGATAACGTGCAATAACGAGCTCTATAAGACAAACAAACCAATCTAAAGACTACTACTAAATCAATCGTATATAATGTCATGAGGTCCCTCTCTGTGCACGATATATTTTAGAAGGAATTGTAGACAAAACTGTCTGCAAGGTATATAAATATGAAACTGGAATACAAATGAAGAAAGAATAAATTCGTTGAACATGAAGAAAGGATCGGGTAAGAATGGATGAAGACAAATGCAGGGCGAATATGGTGCCAGGGCGAGGCGAGGTCTAGTAGAGATCCAGTGGGTCAAGAGAAATGGCGCAAGCTTAGGAGGCGGAGTGACACTTTTACCCGATGTGCAGAACCTTCAGCATATTCTGAGGCATCCCTAGAGAGAAGACGTTTAAGTGTCTTCATTCCAATTTATCTTTGATTACTTGATTCGTTAGCGTTGTCTGCGAATTTATGGTCAGCGCTGCCAATTCTCCTCGCGATTTTTTGACAAACTGGTAAATATGAGGTTAAATGAAACACATGTGGAGTGCGCGAATTTAATTTAGCAGAAATACTTTAATACAGTTACACGATGCAAGTGAGTCAAGTAAAGCTGTATCTGCATTTTGGTGTCAAATGGGTTGACTGGACTCAATGATGATTTATGTTAATCGCGTAGCCTTGCTGACGACTAGGAAATACATCAGTGTTGCTAGTCAAATTAGTTACATTAAATGGGAGATTGTTTTGCCAAAGTAACTTAACTACCTTAACACGTTTAATTTTTTGAATAATCACTCATAAAACAGAGTTTTCCACATGTGATTGATTAATTCTTTTGCTTTAGCTGTTTTTACAAAAATACACGATACGATTCGTACCACAAATTTGTAACACAATTTTTTACACAATTCGTAACACAAATTTTAATATAATCAAATTTGGAGTAACATTTTGGGATCACAACCCCTCTATCTTTTTTTTCGGCGGATTAAATGTGTTCCAGCAAAATTTGGGGGCAATCTCTCCATGGTTCAAAGAGTTTTCTAAAATATACACGAACACACACGATCACATTTTTATTAATTTTTAATTGCAATACGATTGTTTAAAAAACTGGAAAAAATGTTATGCATCTTTTAAATGACGTTTGAAGAAACTATGTCTCAGCTTGCAATTCTTCGTTAACTTCATGATAACTGATTGATTTTCAATGATGTACAATCATTTTAAAAATTTACAATACTCAATTTCAACATGAACGAAGATGCGAAGATGTTTGGTTGATTAATATTTAATGGTTAAATATATTTAGAAGATTTATAGGGTATGAAACCTATATTATTGGCTTATGTCGAATAAGTTTAAAGCTAAGTAATTTGAATTCTTTCCGTAGCGTTGTTGGTATTTCTGGCAACTTGATTCAATTACTTAACGTATCGTAGATATGTGGAAATCTTACATACATTTGTTACATTAAGATTTCACTCGGTGTAATATTGTAAATCATGCACATTAGCAAAGGTTATATTTGTACAGGAGTTTGGAAATAGTTATGATCGAATTCTCAGTAATGAGAAAATTGAAGGGAAAAACGCGCACAGAGTAAAGCATTGAACCGATCTAACGGACAATTTTACGTGTAATAAAACGCTAATAAAAAGAGTGTGAACATTGAATTGCTAACAGTTTCAGAGGATACTTCTCTTCGTACTCCAAATTTGTTAATACTCTAGGGTTCCTCTCTCTACAAAGACGTTATGGTAACCGGCGCACTGCAACAGTCAGCACTACAAAGGTCACTACAGCACATCATGAACGCATGCTGCATCTCAAGCTCTCTTCTGTGGATATCCTGGTTCCCAGCTCGCCCACCGACTGATCGCCAGCCCACCTCATGATCGTCTTGGTCGGGTCAGCCTCTGTGCGAGGTCGCATCCTCCTCCGTTGTCCCGTACTTTACCAAATGTATACCCCGAAGGGATTCACGTGCACAGACATTCCGGATTCGATCAACCACAAACCCTTCAGGAGTCGTCGTCAATTTCTTAAGAATCCCGCAAGCGCCCAGAATGCGTGGCCCTGTCTTCCGTCCGTACTTTCACGCCTCGTGATTAAGTGTACCCCGAAGGAGCCCATAATTTTACCTGTATGGGTTCACCACGTCTAGAAAAACCCTGCCTTCCCAGCCATCTGACCCAGACACAACACGTCGCCCTCTTCCCTGTACAAACCCTACTCGGAACCCGTTTACGATCAGGAGAAGGTGAACCCCGAATGCACATCTTAAAGAAAATCAGGCATCGCCAAGGGTCGTTCGAGGTTTCAATAATGGAGTTTACAATGATTTACTGGTTGGTTGATGTTTCCGGGCACGACAACTGCTGTGGTCATTAACCACGTTAGTGTGGGGAACGTGTTGCTCGACGATGACGGTGGGCCTCCCCAGCTGGTCGGTCAGATCCTGCGCTGATCTGCACGCCGGCTTATGGAGCATTTCCTCCTCGAGGCATTCCCCAGCGGTTCCCCGCTCCATCTCAGACAAACTCTAAATTCTCGGCTGGTCTCCAAGCATGTGTGGTACTGAATCGAATGTAAGGGTGTGCAAAGGGTAGATAGATCGAGGAAGAGGAGGGAAAGTTTGCGCGAACTCTCCGTTGCCATGTGTCAGGGAACTGCTCCGGCATTCGCCTCATAATGATCAGCGGAACCTTGAAAATGTACCGATCAGAGCAGCCGACCCCTAGACTTCTCCGGAAAGCGGCTGAATAGGACCTAGCTATATAGTATCGAAAACCCACCGTCGGAAGTCGAACCGTAGGACCTCCCGCGTAGAGTCGCTTCGGAAACATCGGCAATGCCGTCTTTGAGCTAATCTCAACCGGTCCCAGACGCATGTGGATAAAACGGTCGTGTTTCCGTACGGATACTTAAGCTCCTCCACTGCGCTGCTCCGCTATGAGTCGTGGCGGGCGGCGTGCCGGCGCCCAATTGGGTGTCGAGCGCCGCTTGATTGCCGAGCGCGCGCCACAAAGGTGGGACCGGGCGGCGCGGAGCGAGCGCATTTCCTTTCTCTGGGGCTCGGGGGGGGGGCCAGGTGTGCCTGAAGTCGGGGGGGGGGGGCGCTCCTGGCGGCGCGCGGCGAGCGGTGGGCAGCCTGCGGCGGAGTAAACAGCGGGCGCAGATCGATGCCCGCGCGCCGGGGCGGCCCAGGCGCACATGGCGGCTCCCACACGCTCCGCTCCACCGCCCCCCCCCCCCCCGCCCGCCGCGCGCCGCGCCCTTACTGGACTTAACATGTCACCGGCGCGGCGCCCCGGACCCGCACGCCTCGCCACGCCTCGCCTCGCGTCCGCGCTCGCGCCGGACAGCGGCGCCGCCCTGCCGCCCCGCCCCCACACGGCCGCCGCGCCGCCGCCGCCGCCGCCGCTCGCGCTCTCACGAGGCTCCGCCACCTGCCGCCCCGCGCCTCGCGCGCGACCAAACAACCGCAACGTGTACCCTGCACGCACACCGCTGAGTGGAAAGGCCCGCGGGTCGCATCAGCGCATGGAAAAGGTGGCCCAACAGGAAGAGCAGGCCGCGACCGGGGGAGCGGGCGACTAACATGCGTCAGGATAAAGACGTCACAAACGATACACACACGTCCACAGACACATGCTATACATGCAGCGCTGAGTGGAAGGGCTGCGTCCGGTGAAGGAAAAGCGGGAACGTGGTAGTTAACAGTACGGTGGCCGCATCTGGGGAAGAACAGGGCTGTCGGAGGCAGGTGGGGGTGTGGCGTCTAAAAATCCGTCAGAAAAAGAACGTCGCAATGCGGTCGCGCACGCGTTCACTCTCAGACAGCGCAAAGTAGAAGGGCTGTAGAAGATGATGGAAATTGAGAACCTTGGTAGTTACCACTGTGGCCGCAAAAGGAGAAGCAGGTCGCAGCCGGAGTGGGGGAGCATAGAAATACATCACGTCACGGAAGACTCGCTCAGACACATACTGTACGTACAGCGCATCAGGTGATAGAAAAGCGGAACATTCACTCACAGACACGTACGCTGAGAATACGGGGTCTTTAACCACATCAGGTGATGCGACAGAGGAACTTGAAGTCGAACGGATCTCTGGAGGAGAGGGAGGATTCGACAGGACAGAGATGTCACAGAAGATACATTTACACGCTCAACGCAAACTCTCTTGTGTTAAGGATAAGGGCTTGCGAGCCACGTCAGGCGATGGAAAAGGGGAAATGCCTAGGAACCCCAATAGCACGAACCGTTCTCTGCTCTGCAGAGGAGCGGCTAGAAATGCGGCAGGGCACACACACAAATACACACACATATATGCTCGTTCTATTTACAGCGATAAAAGTAGAAGAGCCCGGGGACAAATCGGACAATGGAAAAGTGGTGGACCTCGTTGGTGGCGTAGTAGCTGTACTTGGAGGGCTGCAGATAGGAACTGTACGTACAAATATTTCTACGTCTACTTCTTTTTCCTCATTTTATTTCAAGTCAACCTAAACTGTACTAACCATACATGAATGTTTTACAGAGTTATATTCTTTTATAATGTCATTCTTGTTCTTTCTTACTTTTCATTATTAAATACAGTTAGTTCAACATAATATTTATGAAGAACTAATTTTGTACATACATGTTTAGATCTCTTGAATTTAAAATACATATTTTTTCCGGACATTTTTCAGTTTAAAACAAATTTTCCACTCGAAAACCAACAAATATTTATATAATCATATATTGTATGTGCAGTATTCTAAATTTATATTTTTTACCAAGCAGACGTTACTGCTAAGTTTCATTAATTATCTACTTTTAATTCAAATATGCTGATTTCATTTGTTAAGTGATTCTGACAGCAAATGCTGGGTTATTTTGTCTTGTTTCTAAACTTCGTTAAATGCTTGTCTTAATTTCAAATAAAAATATTAGTACTTTTCATTTATACAAATTATTAATTTCTGTTTATATTTATTTGTTTTTAGTTTTGTTACTACTTATTCAATCAGCATTAAAATAATATTACCTTACAAAATAGAATGTTGAAACTTCTGTAGTTCCAATGCATTTTCGAATAAAGTTTCATGAAAAGTGCATTATGGTACTCAGTTAATGGAAGTTAAAAAGGCTTGTGTCAAAAAACAGCAAACAATCTTGAATCAAATATCAAGCCAAAAAATAACTGAGAACTTTAGAGAAAGAAATGAGCCAAACATTTAATCTCATGATAATAACACATTTTTTAACAAAATTTGTATATTTCAGTAATACGAAATGTTGGCAGGACCATATTTCGGCATTTCCTTTGAGCTCTTATTTGTCAATATTCCATGACTAGCGGCTTCAGCAAGAAATTCCTGGAGCTGCAAAAATTGGCTATACTGAAACGATATATGTGAATACTGAAACTTATTTTTACTCTTCCCATGAGTCAGTTGTATCTTGAACAGTGTAGCTCTGAGTAAGATTATATAGTCGAAATATTAGGAATGCGAAATTACGGAGTAACAGAATGAGATATTTGTGTTTTTCAGCCGGAAGCAAAATTGTTTCATTGTTTTTGTATTGTCCTAGATGACCTGAGAATCTAACAAATCCATTGACACCTCTCATACGGCGGCAGGTTGCTTAGTTTTCCACGAATGTATGTGTACATTCGAAATTAATAATATGGACTAGCGACTTCAGCAACAAAACTGTACAATCGCTTTTTCCAATAAATTGGATAAAGGACAAAATCCATCGTGTAATTTGCGAAAGTGAAACTAAGAACACGAGAAACCAAGGGATTGAGTGATGTTCCTCGTCTCAAGACGAGTTTCCTCCAAGTAAAACTCCATGGATTTTGATGAATGATTAAACAAATCATACGAGCAGAATAATTTGCTTAGACAAACGTGTCATCAGCAAATGAAAGACACAAACGAAAAGCGTTCCCTGAAAAGGAATATCAAAATGGTCGAGAAAGCATTCAAGAATTATCCGTGAAAGTGTATATTTACGATAATAAAGTGAACGCTTGTAACTGCCTTTCTCGCGTACCATATGACTTGTCATAAG
The DNA here is from genome assembly GCA_017312745.1 of Gryllus bimaculatus. NCBI lineage: Eukaryota > Metazoa > Arthropoda > Insecta > Orthoptera > Gryllidae > Gryllus > Gryllus bimaculatus. The sequence goes on along the minus strand of BOPP01000136.1, from coordinate 292,995 downwards.
ACACGTAATCTTTCGTATTAGAACAGAAAGGATATCTTTGGTTTGCGTTTTTGCTGTCAAGATTCTAATTCATTAAGCCTGGGCGTGCTTAATGGATTAAAAAAAATATATGTAAAAATGTCCTTCTGGTCGTTACAGTGGTTACCGATGAAACGTTCTTGTGTGACACAATAACGGGGTACGATTAGCTTACGCCAACGAAACTACTATTCCTAGAACAGTGGTTGAGCCTCAAACGCCTAAATACGGGTACGCGTGGAGGAGGAGGCTGTGATCGTATTTGAGAATGGAAATCATTCTCTTGAAAGTCTGGCTGAGTTTAGCTCAGGATTAGCATTGCCGCTGACTGCGGCGACTCTCACCGGCAGGTCCTTGGGTTCGAGTACCGAAGGTGGCGGATTGTCGACGCTAGCTACACAGCTAGGAGCAATTCCGTGGGTGCCCGGAGGGGAAATCTAGCGGCCGGCTGTTCTGATCGGTTCTGGTTGTTCCTATCAACACCAGGCAAATGCCGAAGCTTTACCGGAACGAACGGAGCACGCACAATATTTCCTTCCTCTTGCTAGTCCATCTTCTCTGCACACATGCACTTCGCTACCGTACGTGTTGTGAGGCCACTCGGAAGTTAAGGATTGTCCTTTGGGGGGGGTCCTCTATGGGACGATAGTGGACAGGTAGGTAGGCAGACCTCAGGCGCCTTATCTCATCATCGTGGGAGAAAAAATAGATATCTTCTAGGATGAAATATTCACTACACTAACGGAACTACACTAATGATGGCAGCAGTTGGCATGCCAGGAAACTTAATTCAATCATTGAGTTACGAATTAGCCTTACGTTTGTGTAGCATTGGACAAACTTTGAGATACGACGTAATATTGTCTTGAAGAGCTTGCAAATCACTACCAGAAGCTTAAGTGAAACAATTAAAATCATTCTGGAATTAAAATAATATGTATATTTAGGACGAAATCTTAAAATAACTAGTGAAGGGGTCTCGTATGAATTAAAAATATATTAGAAATTACGTTAAAGGAAAGTCTAGATCTAAAAGAATGCACTTAGGTGTCGAGCGATGGCAAACGAATTACGGCAGTCGAACTGAGTACGTAGTTGGTCAACTGTATGTACGCCGACCGGAGGTGGCCCAATTGTCTATGAATGATGCGCAGATGTCGTTGGAAGTCGGTGCATAAGAAGGCTGTGATCGTCCTTGAAAATGGATGATCGCATGGCGCTATTGATAGACTATTATTTATAGCATTGAAGTCGTAGGCTTCAGCTACTGCAAACTGCAAAAGCACACCAGCTCGCAGACCAGCCCTGAAAAAGGCCACGACAAGATGGAAACGTCGGCAACACAGCCTTCGACGCGGCGTCACCCGGACAGCCAAGGTCATTTATATTTATAGCATTCACACGTTTCTTAACGCTGGCTATGCTGATTTTAGTAAATTAGGAACCCAACTGAAAACATGGTAGAATGTTCCTTTGTGAACCACTTACGCTTATGTTCAAAACATCACTGAGATATTGGTCCTTTATTGATGATTTATGTTCCAGACGAAGGTACTGTAGAAGAATATCGATAATTCTTGGTGGTAATTCAAATAGATATTGAGAAATATAAAACATATTTCCCTGTTTCTTGCAAATATCTTATTTGTATATTTCAATTGCAACTAGAATTACTGGAAGGAAAAATAAGAACGTTCATAAAAAATTGCGTACATCTGATTAAATTTGAAATCTTTGGTACTGCAATTTACTACATTTCTGTTGAAGAGTTCAGATTTATGAGATCTTCACAAGTAATACAATTAATTAATCTAGTTAGTGAGTTTTGTAATGAGCAATTTCTGCCCTTCAGTCACAGACATTGCATAATTCCTGAAAAGGGTTTCTATGGATCATGCGCTAAACAATTACTCTCTTCCGAGCTCTAATAAAGCGAAATTCGCACAGTGGCATGCAGTCCGTCCGTGCCAGTTTGAGGAACCCACCTTTTCTCGCACTCAAGGTTGTTATATGTAAATCTTGTAAATCTAAGGCCGAAACCTCGCCAGCAACTAATAAATGATCAAGTAGAACAAATAAAGTAGACTAGAAGTTTTCTCGTTCAAAATAATTTTAGAATTAGCATTATATGCAAAAAATAAATTACAAACAATTTTACAAATAATTATTTTCAAGACAGGAATTTGGGGAAAAATATTTTGTATTTCAGTGTCCTTTTATGTATGAAAATGTGCGAAATTTTTTCTGGGTTAGTGTCTCAGTTAGTTTGTAGCACAATATTTACTATACTAGTTGGATGCGGGCGAACATTTCGCATCTTATTAATATTTATTTTAAAAGTAAAATAACTCCAACGTAGAACTCAACTGGAAACGTTTCTGACAACCCACGAAATGGAGTGGAAGTAACCTCCAAAAATGCAGTAAACTGTTATGTAATTTGTATATTATGGAAGAAAAAAACTTCCTTTCCTTTCAGGGACACGAGAGCACGGCATTAAGGGGGGTAATTCCCTATCCAGCAGTAGCTCAATTGCGATTTTTTTTACAAAAGGTTGACGATTCCTTATAAACGGTTCAAAACTGTAATTATTTCTTGGCGTACTATATTAGGGAGAGGATGTACGGAGCAAATTGTGTGAATACGTTTCTGGTCGAGAGACGGCCGTTCGCGGTGCAACAGAGTGAAACGTCATACCACGTTCAAGCGACAACTCGCCTGTCCTCACTCTTCCCCTCCCCCGCTCACGCCCTCGCCCACGCCCACGTCCCCCAACGTCCCAGACAATGGAGCTCCGCTACTTCTCGCACCCGCTGCCCCCCCTGCCCACTCCGACGCAGGCGCCCGCCGAGCTTTCCCCGCATCCGAAAAGTAATCAAATCGCCTGCGAGTTGTTTAAAAAACTTTTGTCCTCGCGCACACAAGGCGGCAGCATTCTTCGTGGAGATCTATCGATCACGCGGGCGTCGCCCGGCATGCAAAACGCGACAATAGCGGGCGCTACTGACGGGCGCGTGCGTGGGGCGGGCGCGGCGGGGGGAAGGGCGAACAGCTGCCGCCGCCCGCGGCGCCGTGCCACAGCTGGCGGCCCGCCCCTTCCCACGGTTCTCGGGCCCGGGGCGCCGCGCGCCGACGGGCCCTCGCGCGAATCGTGCGAGGGGCGAGCGAGGGAAGGAAGGAGACGGAGTTGGACGAGAAGGGGGCTACCCTCGTGGAATGCACGGAGTGTAGCCGGTCAGACTGCGAGCCCTGCACTGCTGGGATCCGGGATTCATATCCTGATCGACCACAGTGGAAATTGGCTTAGACAAACCGGGATTGCAGCAAGTAATTTTTTTTTTTGGGGGGGGAGATTCTCAGGTTCTCCCGTACCACCACCTTTCTTTCCACCATAGTACCCTCATCGTGCGTTTTATTTTTTAAATTACTGATTTCTACTGAGTGAAGAAATTGAAAGAAACTTAATCAACATCTGATCATGTGCAATGTGTTTTGTACAAAATGGCATTCGAACACAATCATGTTTTAATGTATTTTTTATAATTAGTGCATGCAATAAAATGAATGATGATGAAGAATATTCCATAATGTGTGGTTGATAATTTTTAAAACTTTAAGTATTATTATCAGTAGCAGATTTTACACAAGTCAGCCTTCATCTTTAGCTGACTTACCCTCTCCCCTTGACGAGCAATAGGTAAAAAAGCTCTTTCGCCACTGGGCCTATGAAGAATATTTACACAAATTTTGTAGGACCTCTCATTCTTTAATAAACATTTCATTTCAAAATTCTTGTGAATTAATAGAAAATACATTGAAAATCATTTTAAAAAAATTGTGTTAAAAATAGTCTTTAGTTTTTTGTAACTTGTTACTGAGCAATTAAATACTTCCACATCAAAATATTAGTATGACTAGGTGATCCACACCCCAGAGTACAGTATAAGAAGCCGTCCAAAATTTATATTGGTCACTGGTCAGAGAGAAGAGATTGTAGGAAAAGTAAAAATAGAAGATGTCATTAAGAAAGCCACTTCTACTATTCATATTATTATGGTTTTACATAAAATAATTCATGGTAGAATTCCGTACTTCCTATCAACAACAACGCTCAAATACAACTACAGAAACAAGATTTGAATTGGTGAAAACTAAAACGGCATAAGTGACATTTTATAATTCAGAAAAATCTGATTATTTAAGTCTATATTACTCTAAAGTCGTGGTGTTTTGTTTCATCATTAAAATCACGCCATTTCAATTGTTCATTAAAATAACAAAAATACATTGTCACTGAAATATAGCTTTAAATATACACGTTTTTCTCATACTTTATAAAATGTCACTTATACCGTCATTGTTTTCACACATTCATGTATCCTGTTTTTTGATGTCAGAGATCTACGATAAGAGTATTTAGGTCGAAGAATAGTCGTTTCCCTCATTCTTACATTACTTTATAGTGCATAAAAAGTATGAGAGTAAGTAAAAATAATTACGTCTTTTATTGGCCGAAGATTGTCTTGAACTTGCACTTAAGTGATAGATTTACAAAATACAAAATTCAATTCTTTGGACAAAAAATCCATATCCAAATGGAAAGATGGTAAAACATTGAGGTTTGCACATCACTGAACTTCAGTAATTGCAAAAGTTATTTGTTTCGGCGATTTCGCATATCTACTGAAATAAAATTATTATGTACAATTATTGAAGATAGAGATTATATTACCCAATTAAATCTGTGGTTTGAAGACAAAACTTCACACATGAGTTTTTCGAAAACACGACGTTCGCCTAATATTGCATGAATCAAAGTCAATATTTAAACAATTATTTTCTCAAAAACAGCTCAAAATTCTTTCTTTCGATTTTTTCCTTGAGTGTAGGACGGTAGGATGGTGCTTGTTCCATTTTCGCAAACTCTTTATGTTTTGAAATATTTAAAAAAATTCAAAAGAACAATATTGAAGATAGAAAGTTTTGTCTGAAATGAAACATGTTCTAAACATCAGATGTTTAAAAAATATTATGCACATTTCTTTGCTAAAACTAGTAGTTTTCACTTGAATTTAATACAATTTATAAAAAATATTTTTTCTCAAAAAGGCTTCATTTTAATATTTTTCTACGGACAGAGGAAACGACGCTTTACATAAGTTAGAAATTATGGGAAAGACCATATGTTTCAAGCGTCGGGGGAAAGGAGTACCCCAGGAGGCTTGCAATACACTACCACACACGTCGGGAGACCGGTCGGCAGCTTCGCTTGTTGCGGCTGGGGAGGCTCCTCCCTAGAGGGAGATACGTGGCTGAGAAAAACCGCGCGTCTGCGTGTACGTCGGCGCTGGATCTCGCCATCCAGCGGCGGGAGATCACCGCCACCTCCCGCGATGAGCGCATGCACTACACTTATGGGGCTATAGGCCTTAGACATTAACACGAAAACATCAACCAATCTGGAATACAAGTAGTGCTTCGCTTGCGTTCCATCTAGTGAGTTGCCATGCGCCTAAAATGCGTTAACCTAAATGGATAACAAATTTCATATGAGGTAGAGAAAATTCAAGTTCTAACTTTTCTTAATTTGTAGAAAATCGTCTTATGGTTGTCCTGAAATATAAGTTTGTCTTGATTTCATGAAAGAATATTTCATATTCCGCTGGAGTTCTGCCGTGTTCCACGTCGAGGTTAATCGATTCAAAGGACTCAACGACAATTTCGTTTGATGTGCGATTCTCTAGGACATTGTACTTTTTTGTAAACTAAGAAGCAGTTATGAAATCAATGAATATTTTCGTGACAAGATAGATAAAAGATATTAAACCACTAGTTTCCAGTCATTTATTAAATTAATTTTCATTGTCGTTGAAATGTTAATATGAGAAACACAGCATGCATTTCTGTATGTTAAAAATTCCATACAAAATTCTGAAATTTGTTTTGAAAATATAAAAAACATCGTGAAAATTGTACTTCTCATCAGGTCGTATTTTTCACCATGCCGTACAACTACTGATAGAGCATACGCTATATTATAATACACATTATTGAACTGAAGTATTCAACGAACAATTCGCAACATGACACTTAAAACATCTACTCAGTAACAGTTTCCTGGAGGAAACTGGTTTCAGAGTAATATTTCATTGCGGTTTCAATTTCGAGAGCTTCAAATTCAGGTTCAAAAGCTTAAAAGCACACTGAAGGTCTCTTACCAATATGTAATGAGGAAAATATTTCAGCTTTTTAGTATAATTAATAAATGATATTTCCGTAAATGCGATATAACATGTGTATATTGATCAATAATATCGTATGATACTGTGTCAATGAAATATCAAGAAAATATGTATTTATTATTGCTTTTTACCAGGCAGTATTACTTATAATCCAGCAAATTCTTTCAGAAGATGATTAACAAACTTTAAGTAGGTCCATGTAGAACGAACAAGAGGATGTTCCACAAACTTCTAGGGCATGTCGAGGGAATCAGAAATCACATTTACCCAACGAACATGTGTTAGGAAATCAAATGATAGATACATATCGCTCATGAAACTTCAAAATGGCGTAACCCACATAATTTATGAAATTGATATTTTTACATCAATAGATTCTTCGTCTAAGAAATTGCCTTTCTACAGAATATTATATTCCTAAAATAATATTTCCCTGCTTAATTTGATAAAAAAGTGTGTGGTACCAATTATTTGTAATTTTCAGGTTTTATTGCCACATAATTTAAAAACAATGAAAAATATAAAATTTTATTCATTATAATGATACAGCATGAAAATAATGACATAAAATAAATGTAAATCCAAAGAGCAACTTGATAATAAAAGCTTCTCTAGTATTTAAGGTCCTGTAAAATTTAGTCCTGTCGGTTGCGACATTTTACAGTTCCATGAGCGAGTGATATTTACCTAGATTTGGTGAGATTGTGTTTGGTAGGTATACGAAATGGCAGAGTCACAATGTGTAGCCGGCAAAAGGACGTAAATTGACTTTTAATGAAGGTAAATTCCATGTGTGACTTCGTATTATGGAATTTCCCGCCACATATTAATTGGAAGAAGGGGATCATCTTCAACTCTCCTAAATACTCTTTTGATTGATTGATCGGTGATTCGGATGTGTCAACAGCTAAGGTCACTAGTCCTGTAAGTGTAGTGCACGATTGTTTTCTTCGGAGGGGGTGGTGATTTCCCCTCGTGGGTGGTGCCGACCTACCGGGTTTTTCCAACCAGGTATTTCCACCAGCGGGGCACAGACCCAACCGGAACAATCTGTAATCTTTCGATCGGTCTCCCGGTATGTGTGGTAGAATAGTGGATGTAAGTGTACTGTTTGAAAATAAGGCTGACGAGAAGAAAAGATCGCGCGCTGTCCGTGGCCCTTTTGTTAGGGTACTGCTTCGGCATTCGTTTTGTATAGAACGAAGAAACCACGGAAAACTACCGATCAGAGACGCCGTTGGCAAAAATTCTTCGCTAGTCAGCGACAGAATTAGACCTCTCTATCTACTCGTAGTTAGTGACGAAAATCCTGCCACCCTCAGGGCTCGAAACCTAGGACCTCTTAGTCCGTCACTGCAGTGACGTTAGTTGATGCCCTGAGCCGCCTCTCCCATTCTAAATACTGCAGAAGTTTGTAACATTTATTGCGAGAAACCTGTGTAATATATTTTCCATTAGCGTCGGGAGGTATACGTATTTAAAATGGAGATCTGCGACTGCATAGAATTTGCTGTTTCGTAACTGGACTGAAGCAACCTCATCAATCAGTGAGCAGCTCCTCCGCCAGCGCAGCGAGCTCACTCTCAGTGCACGAGACCTCGTGCATTGTTTATAGCTGCGCTCTTGATTTACGGACTGGCCCGTTTCTTGAGACAAACGGAAAAATAAAATCGATCCCGTGGAAGAATCAATTCACAAGAACCAAGTTGTGGCGCGTTCAAAAGGAAGAGATTTTCCTGCGTTGACTTATTAAGAAACTTTGGGAGCGTCGCAGCTGCATCCAGCCGGCGGCGGGCGCGGCGGGGGCAGGGCTGGTCTCCCGACAGGTGTGAGGGCTAGTCCATGTGTGTGTACGTACGTGCGGAGGTGAAGGGAAGACGGCGCTTTGTGCGTTCCTTCCGGCATTTCCCTGGTGTGGATGGGAGCCGCCGGCCGCAAGAATTGCCCTCCGGACAGCGACAGAATTCGACCCAGCTATCGAGTTAATGACGGGGTAGTTTAGCTGACGGTGATGACGTGCGGCGAAGATGCGGATGGTTTGGTAGATTAGTGATTCTGGGTGCGTCAACTGCTAAGGTCACCCGTTTCGTAAGTGTAGTTCATGTTTTTTTATCGCGAGAGATAGCGGTTTTCTTTACCTGGATGGTGAGATCCGGTGCCGACATACACGTCAGCTAACGGGGTTTCCCTAACCAAGTATCTCCTATCAGCGAAGCACCGCCCCCAGTCGGGACAAACTCTAAGATCGCGTCTGGTCTCATGGCATGTTGTAGTGTAGTGCGCGTGTGTGTATATTTAAGTGGTGAGGACAAGTAAGGAGAAGGAAAGATCGCGCGCGGTCTTTCGCGGAGGCGCGTTTGTTAGAGTACTGCTCTGGCATTGATCGGAGAAACCATGGAAAACTACCGATCAGAACAGCCGGTCGCTAGATTTCTGTCCAGACAGCAGAGAGAAAGATAAAATAACAATTGTCTCGTTTGATATATTGGATTTGTTTGTGTTGAACCAGTGGTACTGTTAATTAAGTTAATTAAGTTAAACATAACAAAAATAATTATTGTAACTGCACATTATTAAGTATTTAATGCTTCTTCAGTCTGAAAAGTAACATGCTATGAAGTAATGCGTTAATATCCGTTTCAAAATTATTGCTTTTGTCAAATTTGTATAAAACAGATTTCAATAAAATAATAACTGTGTTTTTTTCACTAGTGATTCAAAATCTGACGGAGAACTTTTCCATTATCTCACATGCTATAATTTTGAACACATTTTTTTCTCTTGTTATTAAAAATATCCAAGTAAGCGAAACATTTTTTGGATCCATGGCAACTGTACTTGGAAATTGGAGGAGACGATGGTGTCATATATATTGGGAAGATACTCGCGGAGAATAAAATTCTTTAGTTTTTACATAATATGATCTCTTATTTACAGTCATCACTGGTTTGAAATTAACCCTTGACAGTGTCAAAACTGCTTAGAGCTCCCATATGTAATGACAGTAAGAAGGGCCGCGTTGAATCCGACATGTTACGTTCCATTAACAAGTGACGATGACTCAAGTCCAAGGGTGACGCGGTTAGTCATTTGAGAGATTTCTAGCGAGGATCGTATTTTCGCTTGCGGCCTATGAGGTGCATTTGCTTTGCCGCAAGAGAGTAAAAAAACGAATGGTGCTATAACATCTCATACCTTCTCGTATTATTTCTTGATCGTTCTGTACCGGTTTCGACATTGTAACTGCTATCCTAATAATTCTTCAGCCATCTTGTCGAGAAGTATTCAGAAAAACAAGCACGAGAAATTCGAATATGCAATTTTTAAAATTTGAGATTGGTGCAAAAAATACTAAGTTCAAACTCAAATACCAGCGAAATACTAGTCAGGGAACATTAACAATTTACTATTGGCATCCGGATCTTATTCTAACCATTAGTGCGGGCTCTACATAAATAATAATTAATACCGACGTTCAAATCTCATGTATTCAACCGATTCTCGCATGTTTTCTCCAAAAGCGGACGATTACTTTACGGAAATCGAGAAAGTTGAATATAACTACAATGGTGAGATGTCAACTGCAAATGAGATTCTAGCGAGTAGAGGGGCGGTTCGTAGCGTGGGTGCGATGGTGTGATTTGGCGGTTGGGGGGGGGGGGCGAGGCACCCGCCGAAGCGTGATGAGGTGGCGAGGCTTAACGAGGAGCCGCATGGTGGAACGTAGCGTGGTGCGTGGTGTGCGTGGTGCGCGTGACGAGGCGTGGCGAGGGGCGCGGACGGGGAAGCGAGGTGATGGCGAGGCCTGGGCCAGCGCTGAAAGAGGCCCGCTTGGAGAAGAAGCAATTGGTAGAGCCCAGCGGCTGTGGCGTTTTTCGTCGGCGCCCGCGTTGCGGGAAGACGAGCGCGGCGTGGGGGGCGGCGCGGCGCGGGCCATGGGGGC
>BOPP01000136.1:253340-268049 GCA_017312745.1 Gryllus bimaculatus | reverse complement strand
GGCCTGCGCCTGGGCCTGCGCCTGGGCCTGCGCCTGGGCCTGCGCCTGGGCCTGCGCCTGGGCCTGCTCCACAGACAGCGGCCACGCGGCGCGCGCTCCGCTTCCGTTCGCGAGGCATTTCCAATGAGACGGCTTTTAATCTGCAGCTGACGCCTTTACTTCCGTGAGATGCAGGCGCGCGCCAACTGCCAGTAAAAGGTTGACGACAAAGTGTAGAATGAGTTCTTGACATATTTTTTCACTGAATGCTCCGCCGCTGACCGCGAGATCCGGGGGTTCGAGGCCCGACGGTGGCAGCATTTTTGACGCTAACCACATAGCGACGTATACACACGTCGAAGTCAGCCGGAGTGTGGAGGAGAATTCTAGTGGCTGGCTGCTCTGATCGCTAGTTTTTCGTGTTTTTTTCGATCAATTCCAGTCCTAAGAAACGGGCCACAACTGCTCGCGATGTTCCTTGTCCTATCCTCACCCCTTCCACTTACATGCGCTACCCTACCGCACATATCAGATTCAGGCCATTCGAGAGCTTAGAGCTTGTCCCTGCTGACGCGATGCCCTTCTGGAAGACGATTCCTGAATGGGGAAGTTGCCGCAATTTGGAGTTTAGGTCGGAGAAGAATTCGCCAGGCAGGCCCCATTACGCCGCCGAGGAAGAATGTCGCCGCCTCTCGTGGTGACAGTTGCGGTGACGAGACTAATGACCTCAGGACGAGATCGGTTTTAACCTGGAGTTAAGTCATTTTCTATTCAATATACAGGCTGTCGTCTTCATTACTGATGAAGGCTTTATAATAAGGAATATAAGTATATTAATATAAGGGGAATATTAATATAAGGAAAAAATATAGACATTCTTAACTTATTATTCACATAATTTAGTGCATCTGCCCTAGAGGTTCCAGGGTGTCCGGGAGGTCTACTCCCGACGGTTGCAGCACTTTCGGCAATAGCTGCATATTAGCTAAGTCAAATTCAGGCGCTTTCTCGAGGAGAATTCTAGCGACCGACTGACAGGCGAATGCCCGAGCAGTAGCCTAACAATCGGGCCACGGACCGCGCGCGATCTTCCCTTTCCTTAATGACATCTCCTAATGATACCTACAGTTGTAGTACAAGGAATGTTATTGCATTTATTTTATTTCAGTATAAATAATAGCGTTTTTCAATACAATTGATTGCACTAATGTAAAATAATGAGATGGAAAGAATTAAGTAAGAAAGTAGTATTAAGCGGCGCAATAAACAGGATGGAGCCGCTTCAAGATATATCTGGCTGGAAGTCGTCCGTTTGCACTTGAACTCTTACATTTCCTCCGACCCTTAAGACGCCTTCGGCAGTACGTGTTAGATTCTGATATGCCTTGAGCAAGAGTACCCAAACCGAGAAGCCCAGTGAGAGAGAGACAGAGAGAGCGAGAGAGGAGAGAGGGAGTGGGTGAGAGAGGGAGTGAGAGAACTTCGCTGAGCAGGCAAGGTGCTGATTTGTCGTGAGCATTCAATGGCCAAGCGAGATGCTGATGCAAACAAAGGCTCAGAAAGAGATTTCGATGGCCAGGCAACAGGGCACTGCAGAGGCAGGGGAACACTTGCCTCCCTCAGGGATGTATCATTCGTCCCTGTATGCTATGAAATTCTTTCTGACGTAGCCTTTACTTGGAAAGAGGTCTCTGTATTTCTCTAATTTTAAATTTTTTCCCCTCTATGCTATGACCCGCTGGGAGAGACCAGGAGAGGGAAATGAAAAGCAAGTCGATGTGAAGGTAGCGCTGGTTCTCGCAGCACTCCATACAAACTACAAAGGACAACACGCGATATTCCCTTCCCATGCCAGTCCAATCCGGACGGGCACGTTGTGAGGGAATATGTCTGGGACTTTGATTTAGATTTATTTAGTAAAAACAGTATGCGGGGGAGAAGATTATCTGCGCACGTTCTCTTGAGTTTTAGAATCCCTTCCCGTCATTTTAACTATAAATAATTGAAAGATGAGTGAAAGTTTAACATAAATAAATAAAAATAATTTTTTAAAATCGCAAGATTAGCAATATTTGAAAAATAGTCATTTTTGTTTCTGAGTTATAGAAAACTTATTTGCATCGGTACACGAATTGCAAGTATGATTTTTCAGCATTGCTAACAAAATAGCAACTCGCCCTTACCTCTACTATTACCATTGCGAACAAAAGGAGAGTTCAAGAAAACGTGCGCATAGTAAAGCTACATTTACATGCAGAAGCAAAACAAACGGCCATCTCAGCATTTGCTCAATTGATCAGGGAAACTGGAAACCTGATCGAGATGGGGGACTTCCATCATAACTGGCATGTGCTAAAGAAGAGCATTTAATATTATGGTAATGATAATAATAATGGTAATAATATTAATAATAATTACAAGAATGAATTGTGTCGTTTGCAAAACGTTCTCGCAAAAATCCTCCACATAATTATCGCTTGCTCTATGCCCGTATCGAAGCCTCCATGGTGTCACCGGGGTGTCATATAGACATGATTCTAAATAGCAGACGGATTTTGTTACTAGTCTCAGCCATTCACAGCACCATCATTTGTATTTGTTATTCATTACTTGGAGTGCTTTGTTTGCAATACGTAGCATTTCAAAAAATTAAAAACGCACAATTTAAATTTGAAGCAGGTTTGAAACGTTCCCAATCATCTAAAATACACGAACATCACGATGGCAGACACGTTAACGTTCACTTGCTATCGCTGTCACATTTTATAGCTGGAGGCAGGACTTTGGTATTAGACCTGAGCAATTTCCGTAAAACTACCTTGCGTCCGTTCAGTGCATAATTTTCGACGTATTTTATGCAAAGAACATGATGAGGAGGGAACAAGCGAACTTCCAAATATTACACCTCTTGTTTTTCGCGGATTGACTCTTTAACGGTTATCCCGAGATAGAACTAAACGTCACCTAACGACTAGTGGCGCTTTATACGGCAGGTACAAGAATTAAAATTCGGGTTCGTTTGAGAATGTGCGCTGGAGCGTGGCACGCATTCGATCAAGTAAAGATTTAAGAAAATACCCAACCGAACAGTCCAATTAGCAACTCGCAGAGACCGAGAAAGGGTCGGCACGCGTCGATGTGGTTCTGAAGCAGCCGAGGTTTCTGGTGTAATCAACGTGGAATCGTTCGGCAAGTGGCGGAAACATAACCACAGTTGTAAGTGCATGCAGGTACTCTTATTTGACCTGTCAACAGAATTTATTGAACTGTGTTAACGAATGTGAATGTGAATGCAACAAGTGGCACGAGTAAGTGGGCAGAGAACTAAAAGTAAAATTTCAACCTGAACGAGTGAAGTGTGACGTAGTGAACTAATGCGCGAGTGAACGTGTTCGGACACAAGGGCTGGCGGAGGCCATCACGAACTGCCAAGGTCTCCAGCCGCGAGGCCCACGACGCCGCCGCCGGCGCCTGTCTTCGAGGCGAGGCGCGCCCTTGGGACCTGGTCTCGATGGCTCCGATTCGCATGGTGGGTCCTGCTTGCTCAGGTAAACGAGAACATTTTATTTTAACCTTTAGTAAACATTTCGATTAGAAAATGAAAGATTTTATAAATATGTCGTATATTATCTGTATTCACATAAGTACTAAGAAACAATGTTCAAAAATTATATCACGAAGCACACGAGAGCTTACAAAAGTTAGCATAAACTTGGGAATCAACAGTAATTATTTGTGAACTATAATTGGGAATAATTATTATCGGATATGGATGTTATCCCTTATTGTAATGAAGCGACTCCAACCTCGTAAGACTGTAAACGAATGTGAAGATTGACGGGCTGGAGTGAGATTATTTTGTTTCGAAGTTTAAATGAAAATGGAGAGTATTAATTAATTAAAAAAATATTTTGGAATAAAATACGCTGGACGGGCTCAGGAATGTTGTGTCTTAATGTTGAACCCAATGCTAGAATGTTTCTTCTTTACTTGATTCTTCATTGATTTTATGTTATTTAACCGTTTTTGTAAAATTCAATATAATGTACGCTCTTTTGCGTGTCGTAGTTTAACAAAAGAACACTACCTAAATTGATTTGAATAGGTATTTTTCACTTCGTTTTCGTTCACGTACAAGAAGGGAGTACTATTTAATGTGTCTGAAATTGCAGTATTCATTAAATGTTTGTTTACGCAATTCTATGCCTGGATTTTGCATATTCACAATAGTTCATATAGATATCTGAAGTTCTCATCGTAAGTTACGCCAAGGAAGAGAAATAATAGAAGGTATTTTAATATGTACTCACGAAAACTAAATTAATGAACTTAAAGGAAGCATTGGATAATATGGAAGGCTGTTTGGCTCAATCTGACTCAACTACACGTCGAGAAAATTCCTTAACAAGAATACGCAGGAACTACAAAAGAATTATGGATGGTCTTTGCGAGGAGTCTCGTGTTTCCAAAACAATCGCGGGGCGATTCGAGGCAACCGGGTGGAACTCGCGAACATCGATTTCCTCTGGCCGAGCAGCCCCGTTAGAGAAGCACATCGAGTGCTCTTAGAACATCACCAACTCATCAAAATGAAAGTATAAAGACAGTGGCGCTGCAACCACTGCTGCCGGACCGCGAGACATGGAGGGTTAAGAACTCTACGCATGGGCCAGAAAATGGAATGGACAGATATATTGGTTGATTATTTCGGGTGCCCGGGCGCGTCAACTGGTAATGTCATTAGTCCCGTAAGTGAAGGGCATGTTTTCATGGCGGGAGGTGGCGCCCTCGCTGAATGGCGAGCTCTAAGCGCTCCACTTATCTCCAGGCAACTATGCTAGAGTAGTGAATGTAAGTGTAAGTGCATGTAAGTAAGAGGAGAGGCGAGAAATACGAAGAAGGAGAGGCCGTGCGTGATCCGTGGCCCGATTGTTCGGGTACTGCTCTGGCATTCCCCCGGAGTTGATTGAAGAAATCACGGAAAACGACGTATCAGAGCAGAGCACACATGCCTGGAGATCAGTCGGGAGCTTAGAGGTTTTCCCGGCTGCGGGAGACACTTGGTTGGAGAAAACCCCACCACCTGATGGTAGGTCGGCGCCTGAGGGATCTCGCTGTTCAGTGGAAGATCAGCACCATCTCCCGATAAGCATGCACTACATTGACGGGACCATTGATCTTAGCAGCTTTCGCGCCCGGAGTCACTAGTCATTGAAGAAGGGCGGGGCCGAGGCGAAGCGGAGAAGAGCGAGGGTATGGCGCTGAGCAAGAGAGGGAGAGCGAAAGGGGCAGCGCGAGGACGCGAATGGTCGAGCGAATTGCGCCTCCGCGAGCGGTGCGAGGGCGCCGGCGCCGCGTCAACGCGCTCATTGTCTTTGCGCATTGGGCACGAGGCTTCAATGTCCTTTCTTTGTTTTTTCTTGCGAAAGGGGTGAGACACACACATGTTCGCGGTAGATTTCTTCGGAATTATGCCTGCCTCTCATTTGAGCATGGCTGCAACTTCACTAATTCCATAATAATTTTCCTCATTACCATATGTAAAACAGACTCTGTGTCAGTCTCCCGTTCACGCAGGTGACTTCTAGGGAGCGCGCTTTACATGGTCGTAGTAATGATGAATTCTGTACTATTCCAACAATTGTTCTGCTGTGGTGTCTTGCCTCTGGGACTTGAAATTTCGTTCAAGTTCGCATGTTCGAGCCAGTCGCTAGTCAATCTTTTATTACATCAATAGATTTTTAACTGCCGCTTGTAAACGTAAATGGAACATTTAAATAATTTTGTAAATATTTAAAAGTATTGAAAGCTCTTCTAGAAAAACAAGGTTTATTATTAAATTTAGTCTCTCGCATTATTTTTTATTTTCATATGTTTGCAATACCCTCCTTAGGTACACTTCAGCGTCCATATTTTTCTTGCTGTCTGCATTTAATAATATTGCACTCTGAAAATGAATTATCATTAAAGAGTTTGTGGTTGTGAGTGGTATATAATTTTCAGTAAGAACGGCTTTCTCTCGTTCTCCAAGATAAATAGTGTTGACAATAGCATGATTTTTGCAACATATTTCGTAGGCCGAGCGATGGCATGTTTTATCCATTACTCCCCAGAAATGCCCGATGATGTGTTACATTTAATGTTATCTGATTACTCCATAAAATTACGACGTAATTTCACTTGAATAAAAGAAGCAGATACTTTTACTGTATATATTTTTCAATAACTGAAAAAACCTATGTCCGCCAAAGTTTTTCGTAAGAGTACTAACTGTACGTCTGTACTAACTTAAACTCATTCTATTAAGAACGTATGCCGGTAAAAGCTCAATTGTTTCTTACCATCTGGAAGAACAGACATTTTTCTTTCATTTAAATCATTTGTTGAGAGTTCTTCAACGTGGTTGATCTAACGAACACATTACCTTAAACGTTTACGAAGGTCGCATGTTCTGTTCCCGCGTAATACGTGGATGTACGTATACCGTGTCTGCCTTGCCAGGTTCCTTATCAATCGTCTCTCAAGGTCTTGTGTTATTCACTCAGGAGAAGACAAAGGCAACCCACCTCTGATCTCCTGCCCAGGTAAAGAAAGGAGTTCGGCACTCATTAGACATGCAGTCATTTGTCACGTGCTTATCTGTCCGCAATTTTGATTTAGTTTCTCTACTCCATTAACATTACTAAATTCATTTATTATACAAATTTGTCCTTATTTGTTTTTAACATAGAAATACTTACCCATTCATTATTCATCGAGTCTAATAATGTTTAATGAGGAAATTAAAATAATTTCATGAAGAAAAATAAAGTCGAAGATCGTCAATTTGAAGCGCTGAGGCGCATGAGATAAAAGAAGGAATACTCAAACACAAGGCGGGGAGTCTAAAATTCACGAACAGACCGATAACAGGAAAATAAGGGAAGATGAGCATTTTGAAAGAATTGGAGAAAATATAAGGGGGTCTGATGGAAAGACGGCCTGAAGCACGACGTATCTTGTCACTCGAAGGGCAGGTCGGTTGCCCGTGGCTCTCAGTAGATGGCAGGAACGCTATTAAGTTAGAGAGCAACTGCTGCGAATCTGTGAGAAATGAATGAAAATTATTTCTGCGTCGCTGAAACAGTAATACACCTTACACCTGGACTGTGGCTCTTTACGTTTACTTCGTCATGGCTGCAGATCCATCCTTCACCTTCCGAGATAAGTAACTTGTCATCTGTTCAACAGGTTAACTCGGTGTTTGGTTCAATCCCAATTACTTCGTCCAATCATGCTTATATTGTATTCATACTATTATGAACGAAGCGAATTTCGTTAAATCTTATGCTGTGCCCAACCATACCTAAAATAATTGCATTATATAGGCTAACTATTGTCAATTTGAAAATGTGCTTTTTGAAGAGCGGCATGTAAACAGCCCCTTCCAGCCTCGGTCTTTCCTTCCCCAAATCTGGTTCAGGGCTTCAACTGTTGGGGAGCTGGGTCTAGTTCAGCTTCTATCAGGAGCATTGCACCGGCCGGCTGCTGGATGGAAACCAGGTGAATGCCGGAGCAGTACCTCATAAACGGGTCACGGATAGTGCGCGATCTTTCATTCTCTTCTTGTTCTTTCCTACAAACACCTCTCTCTTACACACACGTACGCGTACATGTACTTCACTACCACACATGTCGGGAGACACGGCGGAAACAGTGTTGAGCTGGAGGGAAAATCCCCATACGGCTATGTAGATCGTCACCGGGTCTCGCCAGCGGAGGGAGATCGCCGCCACCTCCAGCGATAAAAACGTGCACTACTCGTTTGGGATTTTAGCACTCGACGCGACCGAAATCACATATCCAGCAACCAGACCTCCGCCTTCACCCTGTTCTGAACATCGTCGTTCATGCCGTCAGTCCGGCCGATTGCTCCAACCGCCGGAAGTTTTTGATCTCGTGCAGCTATCCGATGGGCCGTGAACTAAGGGGCGGGAATAATGATGAAAATGAGAAATTAGGGATGGAAAAGAAAAGGAAGGGTGGAGGTCAAGCGAAGAGATGGGGAAAAGGAGGGGGGGAGGGTACGTCCTCCGCCAGCTGCCCGCGGCATTTTTTAAATATACATGAGAGGCCGAACGCTGCCCGCCCCGTCCCCACCCAACGTCGGCCTTCCGCACCGCGGCGCACGAAGCGCGCCCATGCCCACGCACGCGTGCCGCTCCGCCCGCTGCACGCCCGTGCGCCCACCCGCGCGACGCCCTCGCGCATGGCGGCGCCTCCGCCCGCCGCCCCGCCCTCGCGCACGGCTCAAAACGTCCAATAGCGCGTCGCTTGCAAAGTAACGGAGAGAAAAGGTATGAGCAAGGTTCGGGATGATGTATGTGTACCTTAATATCCCTCCCCTGTGTACGTACAGTGTTAATGATGATGTACAGATGTCCCTTAATTCCGCTCCCGTGAAGTTACTCCTATAACTGTTAAAGTATTCGGATGTTGTACCCAAGCTTGCGGGTTCAGATGCAATCGCACCCGTGGTCTTTTAAGGGTGAAACAATTATTCCTTCGAAGAGGAGGTAAAGACGGCTGTCCCATGTAGATTATTGCACGTAAAAGATCTTCAAGCTTATTACAAGACTCTGAGGAAACTTTAAATCGACTTTTTTGCTAGTTTCACCCAAGTAATACCTTCTTTCTCCGCTAGGTGGTGAAAGAATTGCAGAGAAATTTGCGTGGTTAGACGGAAGAGTAGGTCTAATGGCATAAGTCTCCACACGCCAAATAAGGTGCCATTGAATTGAATTAATAGCCACACACGGAGGGTACCACAATAATCGGAGGGCGGAGAAGCAAGATAACAAGGACACATGTTACACATGTAGGTTGGTTTCTTAGTAATGCAAATTTAGAAATTGCACTTCTCCCGGTATACCTCATGCAAACTCACTGGTTAGTTAGAGAAACAAAATTATTTCACTAGTACGATGTCACCAATTTGAAAACAATTGCGCAATAAGTAGTTGCAATCCTAATTTATTTGTCGGCAAGCAACATGGAAACTATTGTTTACTTATGAGAACTACCGGAGAAGGGCGGCACTCAGGGGTAGTAAGCGCGAAGTTCGCGTCGGAGTGGGGAACATTGAGAAGAAAGTTCGAGGGCCGACACGACTCAGGGTACACCAGCATCATCTTCATCGTGGCCGCTTCGAATGAAATTTTGAGAAAACATTATCAAACGTCCCCCGCGTTTGTGGCAACATAAAAAGCACTTGTTGCAATGTTGGTCGCAACAGGCAGCGCGGCCGTGAGCGCGTCGGCCGCTGCCTGCAGTTCTGCCCCTTCGGGCGCCGGCACTCGGTCGCGGAAGCACATTGCAATCAAGCTGTCCCACCGCACGCAGTCGGGCGTCGAGGCGTCATCCCCAATATCAAGCACTCGCTGTACAGATCAGAATAGTCATCTGCAGAAAACGTCTCTGTTTCTGGTTGCGCGATTGGATTTGACGCTATCAGCGCAACTTTGTCTCTGGCAGCGCCGTGGGGCGATCTAAAACGTTATATTTCATTATCGCGGTAATGATGATTCGGCGCGTTGAGCACTCTGCCCCAATACATCCTGATAGAAAGTGTGTGTTCTGCAGTGGACAATTGAATCCAATACTGGCTCTTCCTCGTATGTTGCACCTGCCGTGCGCGGGAGTGGTTCCCTCAGCTCCTTGGCGGAGCAGGTTCAGCGCAGTCTCCCCCCCCCCCCAGAAGGAGCATTCAGGGCGATTGCAGCATCACACAAAGGGACCAAACGCACCACTCGCCTTGCGCCATAGGATGTTAATGAAAAGCTGCCGGATGTGTTTACCTTAATCAGGTTATTGTTCTTTCTGTAATACAACAAAAAACTTCTAAAATGACATTATAAATGTACGCAGTTTTGAAGAAATATCAAATTCTGCTATCTGATTTTGAGATGTTACGTATGTAAAGTCGATTGTCAGAACTAATAATCATTTGGGAAAATAATTGAAGGTTGCAAAGAGTTCATCATGAAATTTGCAACTGTGAATCAAAGAAACATTTCATCAGTTTTCTTAAATCTTTCATTGGCCAGTGGCGAAAAGAAAACATTATCGACCTCAAATTCTCCGAAAATCTTCAAATTGTAATTTTTTTATACTGTGAGTATTGTAGTACGTACCGCCATAAAACAATTTTTCAAGAAGAATATATACTATTCACATTCAGCCTTACAGTTTAAGACATGATTCAAGATATGGTATATAGTTAATATTGGAAAAAACGAAATTACTGAACTCAATATTTGGCAGATAAAGTGTCTTGAGAATATACTTTTACGTAAAATTGAAAAATAACTAAAATGGAGGTGTCATTTTGAAAATAAGCTTTTAAATGACAAGCATATGTTTTATTTAAAGAGAACAATAACTTTTTGTCTGACGAAATATATTTTGACAGATACCATCGAAACGTTAAACTAAATTGCATCAGCTTGCTCATAAACATTGATTTATCGGTGAGTTGTCTTTGGAATTTAAAATGAAATAATTCAAGGCGTTGCTGTACTGTTAAAAATGTCAACGCCTTAAATTATTTCGCTAATGAATCCCAACAACACGCCTTGGGAATCATCACTTTTCAAACGTTAACTGAGTCATTAGTATTTCATGAAATAACTTCAAATAATATAAATAAAAATTAATAACATACACTTGTGGCCTGTTCCCAACGAAAGTTGTGTTAAGTATCCCAAGGAACGTGGCCTGCATCACACGTGTGGTCGGCGGTGAGGCGCCCAAGGAAGCGGCTGCTGCGCGCCGGCGGATGAATGGGACTGTCGCCCCCGCCCCCGCCCCTTGACCCCTGCAGCGGCGGCGGAGGCGGCGGGAGGGGCGGCCAGCGGAGGTAGCCGGCAGAAGAGACCTGCGTCGCCTCCCCAAGACTCACGAAGGGAGAGCTGCTCCAAGGCAGTTCAGCCGCTGTCATGTGAGTGTAGTGTTTGTTACCTGTCGGTTGGGGGCAGTTTTCCTCAGTCGTTTCACCGTAAGATACGGCGCCGACCTAAACTTTGGCAATGGAACTATCACCACTAGTGGAGTCTTGGCCGGGCGAACTTCAAGCTCCCGAGTGATCATCCATGTCTAGTGTGAAATGTGTTTGTAAGTATTAATGTGGTATGCATGCATGAGGGAAATCCGCGTGGTTCGTTTATTGGGGATAATGCTCCGGCAGCCGATGGGCATTGATCGAAAAAATACCGATCAGGGAAACTTGCAACTCTTCTCCAGCCAATGGTTGAACTGGACCCACCATTTTGCCGAACAACCACCATTATCGGCTCTGGAAACCTCTGACCTCGCTATTAACGACCCTGCAGAGAGAATGACAATGCTAGGACAGAGGGAATGATAACCCAAAGCTATCGCAGCAAACGCCGAGAAGTGTGACTCTCTACACACTACCCAGTAGCCAGCGGCAAACGTGCAATGGATTCAATTAATCCATATTACGTACCCCGTGACATTGACACTGTTATATTGCAACCAACTAAAATGAATTGGGGGAAAAGAGATGATTTATAAGAATAACAAAGATCGTTTTGCGACCAGGCGTTTCTTCGCTTCAGCCATTAAATCGTCGCCTCTGCCGCTCCCTCCTGAAGGGTTACGTTTCTTCCTTAGGTTCTTCACACCCTCATCATATCGCTCTTGCGATCTCTGCAAAGTCACCTAAGAATGTCTCAACACATAAAAAAGTAACTTTCATTTTGAAACAGAAAGATCATAAGGAGTGTTAAAACTGAAATGTAAAAGACTATTATAGGATAAAGTAATCAAAATTAGTTTCAAACTCTCACAGACGCAGTCGAAAAGTGCAATTCTTTCCAAAAAAACCTCTTTGCCGAGTTCATGTAGCAAGGGTCGACACAAGACGCAAAATGAGGTGGTATCCAAATGCCCCGACACCATCCACTGCAAGCCGAAGAGCTGGAATCAGCCCGCAGGTCATTGGGAGGGCTCGCGGAGGGCAAGCAGGCTTAGAATGAGTGGAGAGCGCCACCGCCGCACGGAGCGGTGGCGGAAGCGGAAGCGCAGGTGGGCGGGGCCGGACGAGCCAGGGGGGGGGGGTCGCCTTCGTCGCAAGCACTCCCGCCAGAGCGCGCCCACGCAGCGTGCGCCGGCGCGACGGGCGGCGAGCAAAGCGGGCGGGGGCGACATATTTATTTAGTTCCCGGATCACCGACACCTGTACGTTTGCGCCGTGGACAGTGCGCCAAATCTAATATCTATACCTGGCGGCGCGCTGGCTACGCCCACGCGGCTAGATTGGCGGCGTCGCCGCCTAATGGCGGCCAGGCGGCACAGCCACGCGCGCCGCCGCAGTCCCCGCCGCCGCGGCCTTCGACGCCGTAGGCGGCGCGCATACCAGCATGTTTTATGCAAGGGACCCGTCCCCCGCGGCCTCTCGTCCTTCTCGCAACCCAGTCTCGCAACGCCTCTCCCATCCCGCGCCTCATCTCCTCCTTGCGTTTCGGGCCTCTCCCAGGTCCGTCCTCCTCAGACCAACTCTTTCACATTCCCAATCATACCAACGCGTCGTCATACTCTTTTTCTTAACTTTCTTCTTGTCTGGGTATCAATTGGTTGGTTTTTTTCTTTGGTGTGGTACCTGGGCTCATTGCTGGGTCTTTCGGGATTTATTTTTTTACTGTAATTTTTAATATTGGGTTGATTCTGGTCCTGTTAAACTAGTTTACTTGGCTTGTAGTTTAATTAGTAATTTTTTTTTAAGTCTGGACTTCTTATATTGCTGCCATTGCCTACGTATTTTGTGTTCTTTGAATTAATTTTTCAATGCGATAGGTATTGTATGTTGTGTATATTTTTGGTTTATAATTGAGTTAGTATTTGCTTCTTTTGCTGCTTTTTGTTGGATTTTAGTTGAAGGTATCTATGCGCATTATAATTTCTCTTGCTGTTTTTCAATGAAGGTCTTGACTGGGGCAGGATTATGTCAGAACCGTTTGTTTTGAAAATTTAACCCCGAATCTATGTTTGTGTTAAAGCCAAATCTCAGTTTATGTTCATATCAGAGGTGAGAATAACAGGACGAGATGGTCCAGAGTCTCTAATTCAGATGTAACACATGAGCATAGAGGGTGTGTTTTAGATTTTTAGCAAAATGGTAATGTCAAGGTCTGGTTAGCATCTACAGTTTTTTGGGGTAATGAGTAGGGGTTGTTGGGGCTATGATTTGAAAGTTTAATATCTGTTGATGATCGCTTTTTTAGCAACTATCTCGTTCCATTAGGTGTATTCCTTTACAAACCCAATGATATGTTTACTGTTTAGATCTCTCATTAAATTGTAGGTTCTGTATTAATGTATATTAACGTTAAATTCGTTTATATTGATCTTGTTTTGTTAGGTGTTTATACGCTTTATGAGTATTTAAATATTCTTTTTTAAGTTTATTTTTTACTGCTATTAGTCTAGGTTGTTTGATTTTTGAGAATAGAGATTAATGAGTGTCTAGGTTTCTTTTTAAAAATTAGTAATCATGCTAGCTGCCTCCTGCTGTCATGTTGACAAATTCTGCTTCTCTGTAAGCAGTTTATATCCAGGATTTTGAAAAGGTTGTCCTGGTGCAAAGGTGTGTTGTCTGTATATGCATGCAATTGTTTACTGAGTGTTTTAAGGAATTGATAAGTAGTAATCTTTTTTTTATTTGGTAATCCATTTGGTCATTCCAGTTAAGAGTGTTATATGATTTTTAAGTTGGGCTGTTATCCCCATTTCTTATTATCATTTGAGATTTTGATTTGATCAATGTTTGTATCTGTGGAATTATGTAGCCTCGTTTATTCTGGTTTAACTATTGTCTGGTAACATCTGCTTATAATTTGTGTGATATTTGTCTGTAATGGTATTTTGTGTAATGCTGTTATGTGCATACAGTAGGGGTGAAGTTGCATTTTGCCTGTTATTAATAGCAATTGTCGGATGTAGTGGGATTTTGATTTATGTTTGTTTGTTGTGGGAATGTTTGTGAGTGAGTTTGGGTTTTCATGTTTGATGTGATTGTGGAGCTTTGACTAATATTGCGTATTTAATTGGTCTTGCTGACTGGTTTCTTTCTTTTTGGAATAGTACTTGCAATTTGATTAGGCTAGCCATATGGATTCTTTACGAGCGTAGCCAAATTGGGGGTCTTGGGTTTGTGGATTGTAATAATCTTACAGTCTTTTGTCCAATGTTGTTTCTGGCACAGTAGCCAAAATTTGGGTTGGCATTTTGGCAATAATTTTTGTGTGTCCATAATTAAGCATTATTGTACATTGGGGGGGCCTTCGTGGTTCCTCTTTTCTACCCTTAACAATACAGTGAAAGGTAATTTCTGGTCTAGTTTAAAAAAAAAATATTTCCACTTTCTTCATGTGGAGTTTTGATATGTTCTAATGCTACTTTTGAAATGGTAATTGTTCTCTGTTAGTTAATCTGGTTACCTTTTTTATTGGATAGTTTAGATTTTCTAATTCGTTGTAATTTTCTTACTTCGGTGAATTATGGGTAACATTTTTATTTACTCTAGATAGTTTTTTTCAGTTGGCAACAAACAGTATGTATAGTAAGGGAACACTTTTTTCTTCACACATAATATAGTTTTCTGACTTGTTTCGGTATTCTGAAAACGTTTTTCATAAAGTATTTTACTGAATTTCCCCTATGGTTTAATCT
>BOPP01000136.1:218361-253315 GCA_017312745.1 Gryllus bimaculatus | reverse complement strand
AGATGATTTTGCAGAGGGGGCATTAGAATTCGTGAAAGTCCAGAGTGTGATGTGGATGAGTACTTGTTGATCTCGGGTAACAAACTACTCATGCCCGTTAGTGCCGTAAGCTTGCAAAGTGGACGTGGTTGGCATATTCCGGGAAGGTTCCTTGGAAAGGCATCAACGCGACCCGCTTCCCTGGGCAAGAAGAGGATGGCGGCGGGAAAATGCGCGGGGCCCGGGGCGGGGCGCCGGGGCGGGGCCGGGGGGCGGCCGGGGGGGGGGCCGGGGCGGGCCGGGGGGCGGGGCCGGGGCGGGGCCGGGGCGGGGCGGGGGCGGGGCGGGGGGCGGGGCCGGGGGCGCAGGAAGAGACTTTCGCAACGGACACAGCGGTGGCGAAGGATTGAGGCCGGTGAACGACCCAGCCAACGCGCCCGGGCGGGCATTGGGCGATCCGCCGGCACGGGCGAAGCACGGGGCGGGGGCGGGACGACGGGGGCGGGCCGGGGTGAGCGAGGCGGGGGCGGGGGCGGTTCGAGCGCCCGGGACAATATTTTCACCTTGGCGCCGCGGTCGGCAAGCTGAGCGGCAGCGGGTTTGGGGCGGGGGGGGCGGGCGTTGTGGCAGCGACGGGCGGGACTAAGTGCCGGCCGGCCGTGAATTATAAACGCGTCTCCTCCAGCCCCGCGACGCCGCCCCCGCTCCGGCACGCCTCCGCCCCTTCTTCGTGGATTTTTGTAAACACTGTGCATTATTTACACTCGTTTGCCCGCTGGCGCCGCTGGCACTCCGAGCCGGACCGGGCCGAGCTGCGCTGCCTGCCCAGCCGCGACCGCGCTTACGCCCGCGCGGCCTACGAGACGGACGCGCCCACCGCCCCCGCGGTCGCCTAAGCCTCCGCCTCCGCCCGCCGCACCCCCCTCCTCAGGGCATGCGAGCACCACCCCTTCGCCGGACTTCGCGGCGCCCTGTTGGCGCGAAGAGGGCAACCGAATGCCTCTTACGCCTCCTTCGTGCAAGGCGAGAACAGGAGGCTTGGCTATCAGACCGTGGCAAATCTTTACAACGCTTGAACCGGTTGCATTTACAAGCGGGGGGTTAGTATTAAGTCAGTATCTCTTTCACTTCATCAAGGCGTCGAAGGTTTTGTCCCGTTATCTTAGGTGCGATTGGGAAACTGCGAAAACATAAATAGTTTTATGAAAGAAGAATAAATGAGTTTTATTTTTCAGTATTACGGTATTGATTGTTACGAAGCTCTATATGCACTGCAGAACGTACCTGGATCGAGGGGATCGTGGTTGCGAGGGAAATAAAAAACAGTTGAATGATGCTACACGGAGGGAATTATGAAGGAGAATTTCGGGAGGGAAACATTAAAAAGGGTCAAGTTAACTTATAGTTATTTAATAAATCTGAATAATTAAAATTAGGTAAAAAATAAAATTATGCATGTACTACGGGCGTTAACTAGTTCTAACGTTCGAACGGCGAAAAAAAACTCGATAACCTTAATTGAAAACCTTATAAAGAGCATAAATAATAATTTTGGAGGTGCATAAATAATAATTTTGAATTTTATGTGTTTACCACAATACTTAAAGACATGTTAGATTACTTTTAAAATAGGAATGAAATTTTAAACGAAAAATTTAAAAGAAAAAGGAAAATTTTAGTTTTAATTGCAACTTCTCTATTAATTCTTAACTAAGTAATTCTTCTACTATTTCTGTAACAAATAATTCTTCCATTAACACAGAAATTGAAAAACCTTAATACATAAAAATGCTAAAGAAAAAGGCCCAGGGTGGAAAGGCTTCATGCAATACTTCCATTTCCTTGTTCCATTTTATCAAGAAGGCGTTCTTTATGTTAGACGCAACTGCCAGCATCGCTCTTTTTGGGTAGGACGATTTCATTTTTCGGAGAGCGTCGTTAGATCTGTTCGTGAAGTGAAAGTTCCTGCGACGGGCGATGGCCCACTTGAAAGGCAGATCTGGCGCCGACCCACACGCGCTGCTGGCACCGGCTCAGCTCTAGGCAATCCCTCATCTCCCAACTTGCGTGGCAGTTAAGGCGTGTAATTGTTAGTGTGTGTAAGTATGGGTTGGGAAACGGACAAGGAAAGGGAAAGAAAAATCGCGCGCGGATCGTGGCTCAGACATTCTCCTGCCGTTGGTGGAGGGAAAACGGGAAAATTACCGATCGGAGCAGCCGGCCGCTAGAATTCTACTCCAAAGAGAATTCGACCCAGCTATCTAGCTAGTGTGAAAAATCTTGTGTCCGTTATGACTGGCGCCCTGCAACCCGCTGGTCAGAGGCACCGCGGTGACACCAGTTGATACCCTCAGCCGCCTCAGCCGGTCTCAGCTGAGTTGATGCCACTCAGAAGCCGCGCCGGTGAAATGCAAATGAATGCGTTCTTCATTACAGCTCTCGCATCAGAGCGCTTTCGACCGAAAAACATTGTGTTTGCAATTATTTTTATTATATTATTACTGTGTTAATACTAACATTTATTAATAGTTCGTTATACAAAGTGTTACGCACTGTCAAACAAATTCATCGTCAGCCTCCTCCGCACCATAGCGACGTGCGGTTGCCGCAGGAACGACATTTAAAACCAACGGTACAGGAATTTTTATTCCCTTCACATCTTGTCATAAGTGTATTCCACATAAAAAGCACAAGAACCGCGATAATTTCGAAAATACATTATCCGCGACCTTTCACCTCTAACATTTTGGATCTTGCACGTGACATCCGGTCTTTCCTTCGTGTCCCTATTTAGAAAACATGAAAAAGTGACAACGAAAATTCAGCTCAAGGGGAATTCTTCTCAGACGAAACCAGTAAGTTGTATATATATATATATATATATATATATATATATATATATATATATATATATATATATATATATATATATATGTATAGAA
This sequence comes from Gryllus bimaculatus, assembly GCA_017312745.1. Lineage (NCBI taxonomy): Eukaryota > Metazoa > Arthropoda > Insecta > Orthoptera > Gryllidae > Gryllus > Gryllus bimaculatus. Next base: position 250,394 of record BOPP01000136.1, on the reverse strand, counting down.
ATATGTTTTCCAATAGTGATTTAGTGACATTATTTTAGCATAATGTGATAAAATGTGTATTTAGGAGAGTTATCTTTCTGTTTCATTACCTTGTTTACTGTTTTAATTTAACAGTTTATGAATGAAGTAATTATATTTTTCTCTGGGCAGTGATTCAAGCAGCATTGTCTCATTTCTTTATTACTCCGCATATTTAGCAGACTACAGTAAATGGAAATTATTTTCATATTAACATGTCAAATAAATAATATATTAACATGTAGATATTTGCGTGATAATAAATGGCAGACAACAGTTGGAGTTTTCCACGCGTATCAAGCTTTTCGCAGAATATTTTACGATGGGAATACGTTTAATGCTGTGTGTTCGAGTAAAACTATGATATTTCAGGAATGGGAGAGCTTTAATAATTGTACATAAGCTTATATTTTCCATAAAAACGATTATATCTACGCTTCTATATTTGGTATACGGAAAAGATATGAAAACTTCTGTAAGTTTCTTAGCATAGGTTGAAATTTGGAGATGGCCAAGAAAAAACTAGAAATTGGAATAAGTGAATTACAAAATTTCCAACTGTTATCTAATATCTGGGCTCCAGAAACTTCTTTTTTATTCTAGATTTTTTTTCTTTATATATCGTAGTATGTATCGATCTTTATGTATCGTACATTTCCGAATTAGACACGAAATGGAGTGCCGAAAGAAACCACTATGTGCCCTGCTCTCACCACCTATAGCAAATCAGATGGCTACTCCTGGATGGCTCATTCTGAAGCGTCTAGGCTGAACTGATTAGTTCGCCTTCTTGTTGCTCGCCTGCTGCCGCCCCAGGAAGCCGCACCGGCCGAGAGCGCCCCCCCCCCGACCCCCCGACCCCCAGACCCCCACCAGACCCCAGGCCGCGTCCGCCCCCGCTCGCGCGGCCGATTGCCATTAAACATGGCGCGTTGTTGATTTTTGCAAGGTCCGACCCGCGATGCCGGCGCGGACGCCAACGTGTTTATCGCAGCAACGCAGACCGATCTGCGGGAGGGTTTTTTCCCGCATGGCCATGTAAATGTCTCGTTTACATGCGCCCATAAAAATGTGCGACGACCTGCCGCGGTCGCCTGTCCCCTCCCTTCTCCTCCCCCCCCCGCGCGGTTCGGTTATTTTTATAAATCCGCGCGCGATGATCTGGACCAACGTTGCGGGTCGGGAGGAGAGCGTTGTCCAGGGAGGAAGGAGGCACCGGATGGAACCGCTGTGGCTTCCGAGGCCTGGGAAGCGACTGGTTAGTTGATGATTTGGCCCTATTGTTGCGAAATTAAAGTACAGAACTTGGTCCGAGTGTATCAACTCATATGATAACGAACAATTGAGGTATGCAATGGGCTGCTTTGGAGGAAAGTTGGTTTTAAGAGAAGCTGCCTAGAGTTCGAAATATATGGACTCATGACGATTAAATCGTGATTCTTAAAGTGAAAACAAAACACACAATTAGTAGCGCCTTCAGGTTATTAGAACATTGGGAAAGCCTTGGGGAAGGGATTAGATGTAATTAATTTGTGGTTCAAGGCTACAGAACAAGACATCCGCGAAAGCAAAGCAGATATGTTTGCCGATTGATTAGCCATCGAGAACTTTCCAACAATACATTTCCTTTGTTGAAACTGTAAGTGTTTTATTTGACAATCCTCAAAAACTGATGTGGAAGAAGTGGGTGGGCAGTGTCGTGGGATAAGTGAAAAGTAGCGGCAGCTGAAGGTATGATAGCGGGCGCCTAAGAAGTAATCGCTGCTGCACTCGCCGTCTCCCTCCACTCTCCATGCCTCCGTTTATTGTCTCTGCCATTTTTGTGTTCAATTTCCAGCATCTGGAGACTCCTGTCATACAACTGCAGTACGTGTGAATTAATAACCGGTTGACAAACTCCGCCATCGCATTTAAACTAACATTTCATATGCACTCAACGCATTTCATATATTTGATTTGATTTATTCTCTTGAAAGAACCGCAGAAACTGTATGTAACGTTTTGGGAGAGAAGTTTAATCTTCACACAATTTCTTGAGCTCCAGAATCTCTTCCCCACCCCTTTTTAAGTACATAGTTGAATGATGGATAAATGTACCACCAAACTGACGTTAGCATAATTTGAAAACTAGAAAATGTTTGTCCCCGAGATATAGAAAACATATGTGCATCGGTAAACGAACTAAATTTTTTTATTACTACCACAAAGCGTAGCAACCCACTCACCCATCCCTCCAGCTCTACTCCTAACACATCGAGAAAAAGAGAGCTCGACAAAACGTGCGCTTAGTGAAGCCACATTTAACTATACTGCACTGAGAGCGATGGATTTTCAAAGAGTGAGAAAAAAATTGAGGGTGTCATATCGCGCTTGTGCCAAGTAAAAGAAGTCTATCTGCCTGGGGAAATTGTATTCCTCCGACACTTCTGTTCACGTTCGCTCACCTATGGAGCGATGCAAACAACGAATAAAACAATATCTCCGTTGCTGCTTCTAGCCTGGATGACGGTAAAAAATAGTTGGTTGTGATGGGCATCCGTGTGATGCCAAAGTCGAAAATTACAGACAAATGCAACGCAAAAAAAGGCAAGACCGGATCAACAAAAATTGTTCATGGCCAGGGCATTATACGAAATAACAAAAACATTTTACATCCCAGCATGCAACTATTTATCTCAGAAAACTAGCATACTTACTTCACAAAACTAATCCACTCATGAAATTAACACTAATAGAATTTAACTATATATCGGGTACGCCCCAATCAAGATGATTTGATATTTCAAAATAATTGTTGATTTTTCTAGGCGATTTTTCCTGCCATTTTTATTAGAGGCCAATCATAAGTTGTGATACGTAGGTATTCTGAAAATTCAAGTTAATTTTAATGTGAAGAATAAGAATATTTAGCACATTTTGAAACTCTTTTGGGGTTAATTCCATTCCAGATTTAATTACTTAGCGAAATGACTTAGAAATTTATAAGAAATTTCCAATCGACCCGTGATATTATCCACGATAACTTGTTGGAAACTTTGGGAGACCAGTACAGCAGTGCACCGGCTTAGGAGACTCAGGGTATCAGTTGATGCCGCTAGAGTGTTCCTAATAAGGAGGTACTAGAAATCGAATCTCGATGGTGGCAGGGTTTTCGACACTTCCTAGATTGGTAAGTCGAAATCAGTTGTCAGGAGAAGAATTCTACCGACCGGCTTCACTGAACGGTAGTTTTGCGTGGTTTCATTTCGAACCAGACGAATGCCGGACCAGAATCCTAACAATCGGATCACAGGCCATGTGCGAATTTTTCCTTCCTGTTCATTGCCCTATACTGACTCCTCATTTACACACTTATATATGCACTATACTACCACACATGTCAGGAGAGCAGGCTCGATCTCCGAATTTGTCCCGACTGAGATGGTGCCCCGACGTGTAGGTCGAGTCGGCTCTCGCCATCCAGCGGGAAGATCACCGCCGGCAAAAACATTTACTAGATTTACAGGACTAATGACCTTAACATTTGCTGCGCCCGGAAACTAATCAATCAATTCGACAGCGGGCTACTCTCGTTCCCTCGCGCAGAGGGCGACACCCCCATCTCCTTCGTTTTCCTGCAGGCGCGCTCTCTGACGTCCCAGCAAATTATGCCAATACAAACAATGATAATTCTACCGAACTGATGTGACTACAAAGTGACGCTCGCCTGTGTTTATGCGCGTTCCATTCGGCAAATATTTATTTAGGCGTCCGGTCATAAGTCAGGGTATTTTTGTAGCCGCTTCGCCGGCTTCATTTCTCACATGGAAGATACAATGGATGGCGGATGCAGAGAGAAGCACCTACGTTGTGCCGATTTATTTGTCTTTTGAATTTTTCATGTTGTTTGTTAGGTTCATGGGAGTAAAGGAACGTTGCATTTGTAGTCGTGTTTTCAATATCATTGTTTTGTTTCTCTGGGAGAATGATTATTCCGTTATATTAAATAACACGCGAGGTATAATAAACCACATGGATTATGTGGACACTAATTTGCCTCAACGACTGATTTTCCCGAGAATGAAATGCAAACATATACTTGGTTCCTTGGTACCAGAATTTTCTCATCAAGCAATGTTTTCATCAACCAACATGTTTTTGGGGAAAACAACTTTAAAAACCAGTGGCATGGTGGTGGTCTGAGTGGTGCTAAAGGTAGTTGACAGTCGTTACGTGCTTCCAACAAGCAGATATCACGTAATTTGAATATTTTGGGGAACAGTTTTCAAGACGAATCAACATCATGTCATTACACTGTAAAATATTAATTCACACAGTCAGCCTCTCTGTGATTAGATTCGAGAGAATATTTTGGACGAAACATTTCAACGTGTCGGTGAATGGTAAGTATTAAATACATTTTTGAACATCTAGATAGCTCCTCATAATATAATGTTCCAAGAAAAGAAATAATGTATGGACCGAATCGCAAAATTTTCTATTTGCCGCAGTTTGAAAAGTAACAGTATACATTTTGTTTCAAAAAAATATTTTGATTGAAAAACTAAGATGCTACAGAGGAAAGTGTCCTATAGTTTTCCTTCTTTGCATGCAACAAATATAGTAGATTTCCATTATAAAGGAACTCTCTTATGAGCCATAAGTTCCAGAGCTTTCGAGTTCCAGCGGTAGGTTATGAGTATTTTCTTCTTACAGGCAATGTTTATTTATTTATGACAAAAACAGTTAAAACTGTGCGTGATGTGCTATGGGGAGACGTTAATTTGAAGTTACATTTATGTCTAGAAGCAAAACAAGGGGCCATCTCAGCATTTGCTCGAGGATAAGGGAAAATGGACGAAACCATGACCGAGATAGGGGTCAATGACTCAGAAGCTGAAGTACAATACTTGTTACAGTTTCTTCACAATTATACAATCCAAATGATACATAATGCATGAAATGGCTCTGGCAAATATTACGCGGAAATACCCCTCGAGAAATAATGCTGCTATGCTCCTTAATATTTACATTATTATTAGCTTTATCACTTGCATTATTTGGACGAATGAATAACGCACAACGTACATTTGCCCATTGCAATAAAAATATGCTCCCCAACAGAAGTAAAATTATGCTCCCACTTTTGGTGTAATATTTTTGTGGAAGGTGCAAAGTTGTTGCTACCATTGACAAGAGTACTGTCATCGTTTTTCAAACGTGTTCAGACGAGTGGGTCTGTGAGTTGTGCCGAATTTGACAAGATCTGGCTCATTTTAGCGCATCGAGCTTTTTACTAATGTGGTGAGCTATGCTCGGATGGAGGGGTGGTCGCATGTGCACTATATACTTACTTATCTACGGGTATCTACTCTTGTATACCTTTTGTACGTGATACTTCTGCCATCTGTGTATTTGCTAATTGGTTTCCCATGACCTTTTTTCATTTTAGGAGAGGGTGTTTTACTTTCTTGCAAAATGCCGACTTGCTTTTAAATGACAATCAGGCGTCGGTTCATCTGTCGAAAAACAAACACATTTACAGCCGTCTTGAATAGCAGCAGCGGCCAGAGAGGTGTCGTACCGTCTCAGCGCCTGGGTCTGAGTAGTCGTAGTTTTGCGTGTTTAGCTCTTATCTTTCGTGTGTCTATTTCGTGTGTTGTGAAGGGGGGAGGTGCTCTGGGGGCGATCGGCTTTGCTCCAGTGAAAAGGTGCGCAGGGTATCGCGGGCGCGAGCAGCGCTGATGCAGAGGTAAGAAACGCGTTGTGAGTGATGAAACTGAGACATTGCAATGGAAACTGTTAGCATAACGCTTCATGCAGGTATTTTCATATTTACAATTTTATTCGTGCCATGCATGTTGTGCTAAGAAAAAATAATGTGTAATACACTACATTAGTTTGGCTCGTGGATCCTAGAGATACATGAGAAATGTTCATTGAAATTCGTTTAAATATATTTTATTAAATTCATTACTCAATTATGTCAATCTCATTAATCCTGCCGCAACAAATAATCTTATTCCGCAATACCAGTGTAATGATTCAGAGTGTATCATTCTCCAAAATACCTTGAAAACTCAGAAACATGTTTCCTCTTGAATTCTTCCACAATATGAATAAAAATAGGGCCAATTAATTGGTTTGATGAAAATAATGAAATGAGCTATTTAACACCTCTGTTGACGCATTGAACTCCTGCATAAAACATTTTTTCAATATTTTTTTCAAAACGTTCTGCAATAATTCTGAATAAAATTGCCATTTGTCCAACAGTCAGAGAGTTTAATAAGGTACCTCGCTTGCCGCGAATGATTGATGGAAAAAATGTTCAACGGTGAGTAACAGGTAGACCCAGGAGCAGGCACAGATTGTCCATTACTTTAATGAAGGATTGTAGGGGATTCGAAGGGAAAGCCGGAGCAGTACCCTAAGAAAAATGTCTTCGATCTCTCCTTCCTCGCACACACTTACAAGCACTGCACCACCGCACTTGTTGGGAGGCCAGCCGGAATCTTAGAGCTCGCCCTGGCTGCGAGGTGCTGCGCTGGCGGGAGATACCTGAGTGGGGAAAATCCCCGCAACCTGATGTAGGTGGGCGCCGGATCTCGCCAGTCAGCGGGGAAGATAACGTCCACGCACCCGGCACGACTAGTCAATCAACCATCAAAGATATCTTCTACATTGGCCTGCATTATGCCAATTTTACGTCAGGGGCTCCAATGCGAGGTCGGAGTGGTTGTTGCGTTCCAGTGGGGTAGCAAGCTTCGCCCCGACTGCCCTGGCCGCCCCACGCCCCGCCGCGCGTATTATTTACCCGCAGCTCGAATTTACCGCGCGCCCTGGGCGGGGGCTGGGGGAGGCGCTGGGGGCGGGCGCCGAAGGGGCTTTCGTCAGCGCAATGGGCCGCCGGGGGCGCGAGTTACGGCCCGCGCTGACGTACTGCGCCCCGAGGCCCAGCCGCCGCCGCACCTGCCCTCCCACGCCCACGCCCACGCCCACGCCCACGCCCACGCCCACGCCCACAAGGAAGCGCGCGCCCGTTTAACAAACGGTCCTTTCGGACTCACGTCGACCTCTGCGAGGGCTGCCTTGCGTCGCATCGTTGACCAAAAGGTCCTATGGTTCGCGTCCCGACGAGGCAGGATATTCTACTCTAGGTACATTGCAAGGTCCAATTCAGCTGCTCTCTTGAGGAGAATTCTAGAAGCTCTGATCAGCTGCTCTGATCCGTTGATGATTACTCCGATCAATATCAGGGGAATGCCGATGAACTTCCCTCACAAATGGGCCACGAACAGCGCGCCAACTTCATTCCTTGTCGTTGTATCCTATTCCCTCCCTAGTGACACACCCTAACATGCACTGTAATAACACCGAATGTCGGGAAACCTCTACGGGACTTGTCCCGGCTGCAGTGGATCCCCGCAAGGGGATGTGCTTGGGAAGGAAAAAATTCCACAAGTGGACGTTTGCGTCGGCGACAATCTCAACGAAGAGAAACACCGCCAGCTCCCGGGATGTAACGTACCTTCCACAGAAACCGAATGAGCTCTGCTCCGGTTGACGCACTCGGGAACGTCAGTCTCCCTCAACCTATTTGCACTCTTCTCTTCGTCCCCATCCTCTACGAGGTGTTTTCAGTGACGTTCAGAGAGGCAGGAGTAACTGGGACTCTTGTCCCTGGACCTAATTGGGGGTAACGAACAACATATTTATCCTAAAGAATTCTGCGAACATGGTGCAGATTCGTCTGCACCAACGTGACAATTATCGGCAACAACTTAATAGCGAAATGTTTGAAACGGGTTACATTCCAGAATATTTTCAACAACTGTTTATTGTCGGAACACTTTTAGAGACAGTGATGGACTCTTTCCGATAGAATATTTTAGAAAACTGAAAATTATAATCACCTATGGCAAATGATAAATCTCCGTCGTATCGTATACGTCGTTCATCCTTCCAAGGTTATCACTTTATCTTCATATATCCAAAAATATCCTTCATTTTTTTAAGTGAAACAATGTTCAGATAACTGACGTTAAATGATTAACATAAAATTATTGTAAAGAAATAAATATAAAGGCAGGTGGTATATTTGATGGGAGAGTCTATTGAGAAGGGGGAATGGATTTACCTGGAGATATCCTTTCTCTGGACAAGAGACATTTCTCCAGGATTTCCTAATTTTCAAGTATGTTTCTTTAAAGTATTTGGCCAAGAACTGGAAGAAAATGTGCTAAATAACGAATAATATTCCAAATGTATTTGCTAATGTACCGGTAATGATGAGGGACTGCAACCATTGAGGGAAAATCACTTGGAAGTCGCCTGTGCCTCTGGTGCGCAGCGCACGGGCTTCATCCGACGGGCACCGGAAGTTTGCTTGACATGTTGCAAAACAGCTAAAGAGAGGTGTTTCACGAGTCCAAAGGACGACTGCGCTCACCAGTGATTTCCCTACATTCTCTGATCATTTCGGGATGAGCGCCCTATTGGAGCGTGAATCGCGCGCGATGTTCCCCTTCGCCTCGATCCGCGTTGGTTTCAGATGCAAAGAGTAAGCCACCGCTTTGTCACTGACGTACCAGCAAAATAACGCCTACATCCAAAATGTACAGAATACGTCCGATGATAATAATTTGGTAATGTAGCAACTTGATGCTTTTTGAAAGTCGTACTATTTTGAAATTCTGCATCTGACGCTTGGTAATACGTTTTATTAAAATGTGCGTCCTTTATAATTTCCCTTTGAAGCCATTTCCGAAATTCATTTTGTAGTTTTGTTAAAAAGAATATGAAACGATGTTGTGGCCTTATTCCATGGATCATAGATGGAAAGTCATTACATGAAGTAAAATATTTCGCTTTTCGTTTGTTGTATCGTTTCAAAACCCAAATGAAAAGCGTGTGTAGATCCCTGAGCATCCTTGTATCGAATTCCTCCGCCGGATGGCGAGGTCAGGCGCCGCCCTACCCCAACCAGGTATCTCCCTCTAGCAGGCTGTCCGTTTCAGCCGAAACAAACTGCAAGCTCTCGAATGGTCTCTTGGCATGTAGTCTCTGGGTTTATCCCTTACTTGCACATGCCGAGAGACTAGTCGAAGGTTGTCCCAGCAGCGCAGGAGGACGCCTACGGGATTAGTGACCACGGCCATTGACGCCCCCGACGGCGTCGAGGTATCTCGAAGATCGATACTTATGCGGACCTTACACTCAAGCAACTCTTTACACTGAACAAGATTTGAAGACAAATATCACTTTGAAAGCAGTGACGTGCTTGTATGCTAGGGACGAATGTCTAAGGAAATTGCGAACTATCTTATTCTTCCCGCTATGACCTCACTACTCAATTTGGAAACAGATCCATCCGAAAGGAGACGCTAGAAACATTCATAACAATTTATATGAATATATTACAGACTGAAACCTTCGAAAATGGAAATGAATAAACTCGGTAAAAAATATGAGCGAAATGCTAATGACCGTATTCATTTTTCAACTGTTGTACGCCAGTAATACTCATTTTTAGGATGTCTTATGCTTCTTTCCTGCTCTTCTAAAATTCTCTTAAGTATGTTTTCAAATTTGTTGTAGAAGTTAATGAATTCCATGATGTTTTGCATATTATGAAAGATACCAATTGAAGAAAATTAACAACTCTCATTTATGGGTAAGTTCTAAAACAAAAGTGCTTATTCAGTACACAAGCTTGCAAAAATAAATTATTTATACAATGAAATTAATATTTCACTCTATTATTTAGTAGTATACACCAGAGGGAAATAACATATTTTTGTGAAAACAGTAAAATAGTTTTACTGATTTTACAAATTTAGTAGCTACTAACGTGTCCACACATGTGCGAAGTTTTTGTGGCAAATATGAAACATGCATAGGTATGGTAAAGAGGGAACTACCCAGTTCTCTGCATTCTTTTATTTCTCTGTAGAAAAAGAACCCTACAACAATGTTCAATCAGCAAAATACAATCCTTCCTTATCCTTAAAATTCAAATTTCTACATTGGTAGACTAAGTTTTGTGCTCTATTAGCTCTAGCATAGTTCTTCAATTGAAATTTCTTCCCCTTTCGTGACTTCTTTCTCTCTCAATATTCTTTTGACACATTCTAAAAATTCATTATACTTCACAATTTGTAAACATGGCTACCTGCTTGTTCAATGTTAAGTTGAATGATTAGAATGATCATGAAATAAGATTGCATTTGTTAGAAAAGGAGCGAAGTGGCTCAGTACGTAGCGCGCTGCTTCGCAATTGGGAGGTTCTGGTTCGATTGCCAGGCCGGCCATCCTGACCGAAGTTTTTCTTGGTTTCCCTTGGTCATAAGGCGAATGCTGGGATGGTTTAAAATTGCCACGATTACCTCCCCCTCCGCACCTGCTTCCTCCCACCGTCATCCTCTGCCTCTCACCCCTCAATCACATCGCTTCGTTCACACAATAATCATAATAATGTCTCCCTCACGTCACTTCGTTCAGCATTCCGTGCGAAAGGCAGGAGGCCCTTGCCCATTATAGGATCTTAATCTAACTAATAATAAGAAATAATAATAATAATAATAATAATAATAATAATAATAATAATAATAATAATAATGTCAGTACTGGTTGTTACGACAAAACAGTCGAATTTGCTGATTACCAAAGTGATATCATAATTGAAGCCTTTAAAGCTGAATTTGTCAAATCATTTTTTTTCAAAGTCTTATATTTTGTTTTGTAAAATGTATTTTGTTTATTCAATGTATTTCGCTTCATTCAAATCTTTAATTCTTTTTTCTTGAATTTCAAAATCTCTGTTTCATAATATGGCAATGATTTAACAAATAAAAGTCAAGAAGCTTTTTATATAGTGATGAAAAGGGATTGTTAATGAAAATACATCAACTTTTCCTATTAGGTATGCACAGGCTGAATAATTCCAGGTGGTAAAACATCTGGAGTGGTTACTGACAAGTTGCATTTATCTGAAGGAGTTATAACCAGAATAATCTATTAAAAAGGCTAATAATTTAAGGTCTTGGAATAGAAACTTACGAGCTTACGAGGCAAGGCGCAATATTGTGCAGGAGTGCACTGAGGATACATTGAAGAGTGCGCTTGTCAAGGAACTGCCTGGAGGCTGGTGATGATGTGTTCTAGAACGAAGTGTGTGACGTTCCTTCGGGCTAGCCGCCGCCGCGCCCCGCCCCGCCCCGGCCTCGATACTACCAAGACCTCCACCGGCGCGCATCGCCACACCCCGCCTTCACCACCACACTCCCTCTTTGCGTCCAATGGCTCAGGGCATCAACATGACTATGCCTTGCCTGCTCTGGCAGGTAAGGACTAGAGTTCGACTTCCGGCCGGGTGGCAGAACGCTTCGACTCTAGCTACATTCTTGAGGTCGAGTTTCAGCGGGCGGTTTGTTTAATCGCGAGCTTTCTTCCTTCTTCTTGGCAGCAGACGATAGCACTTACATGCACTTCACTAGCACATGAGAGTGTACCATTGGAGATTCTCGCAGGTGACCGGGGTCCCACTGTGGGAGGTGCTTGATAGGCGAAAATCTGGCAACCTGGCGTGTAGGCCGGAGCCCGGACGTAATACTCACCACCGTTCAGAGGAGGGAATATCACCGCCCTCTTTCGTGATAAAACATGTACTACATTTACGGAACTCTATTATTATAGCAGTGATTTTGTCGCCCGGAAAACGATCGTCTGTGAACGCAGCATATGTGGGATCAATCAGTGAGAGGTCCCGGTCAGCGTCGGCGCCGCGAGCGCCGGGCAGTGGGGGGGGGGCGCTGAAACTCCGCAGAGCCCAGAGCGACGAGCTTGTGCAGGCGCCTGACGCTCCGCAGGCCCCACTCCAACCCCCGCACCGCCCCGCCCCGGCCCGCCGCCCGCCCCGCCCCGCCCCGCCCGCCGCCGCCCGCCCCCGCGGTGCCAATGCCTGGGAGCGTTCCATCGCCCTCTTGCCACTCATCTTCGATCTCTGCGCCCGCCCTCCTGGTAGTTAGTCACGAAAGATATTCCCTTTTGTGGGGGAATGCATGTACGTGTATGTACATACGTATAGAAGCGTAGGAGATTTTGTTAACAGCTACGAAAATTTCTTACAATAAATCAGAGACAAACATCAAGAAATATCAGATATTAAAAATAGAACATAAGAATACATTGCAGATGTATTGTAGGATCCGTGCATGTGTGATTAAAATGGTGCGTCCTGCATGAGAACCGATTTACAGAAATGGACATAGAGGCACAAATTGCATAATGTATGCGAATCGCAACTACGCAATAGGATGTACTGGCGGATTTACCGTTAAATCTAAAACAAGCTAGCAGCTAGGTACTTCTAGAGTCCAGGGGTCACAAAAATTATTAAACAAAATTACTAAATTTTCTAATTATTTAATGAAAATAGTAGCAATTATATGATATATAGAATGATAAATCCGGGTGCTGGAAGTGATAACCGTATAAAAAAAATAGGGGAAATCTGGTCAAAGAGAAGCAAAAAACAAAAAAGTGGTGGAACTCCCCTCAAACCATTCTTACATTCACAATACTACAAGTTCTTACGGTAATTCAAGTGAGATCGTTTCTCATTACTCATGTTTTCTTTCTTTTTAATGGGTATTACTTTATCGTGAACAATGTTTGTCTTCCGAGAGCATGTGAAAATTTTACAATTGTAAGCGACGCAGTCGTCATGGACATACATCAGTAGCTCTCATTTTTTTGTGTTTCAATGTCTTAGTTGTCATTTGCGACGTATCTTTACTCATTTAGGAGTTCGAATGTGTCTTTAAGCGATGGCTGGTTTGCTTGAAATTTGGTAATGGATGTCGTTGTTAGGCTAGTTGTTTTTCGATCCTCTTGTTCTTATCAAGTGGTCCAAACGTGTAACAGAGTTAGCAGAAATGTCGCACCTGTCCGAGACATCGTAATTGTTTATGTCCTTGCCGATAATAATCTTTAAGAATTTAAAAGGAAGTTAGATTTAAATAATTGAGTAGCTTAGAAACTATTTTAGCATGATTCAAATTTCAGAAGTTGTTTTCTAAAACGAGAGGTAGTTTACGTTAGATAATATGTTTCATTGTGCTCTATTTAATGTAAGAAACCAAAGTGTAATAATATTTTGAAGTTATTGTTCTAATCGAAACATCTGTGTGAGAAAACCATGTTAACGGGGAGGTGAAATAGTAAGGTTGTTCATAGAGTTTGAAGAGAGGCTTTTAAGATGTACAATATTAGTTACGTGTAAATCAAACGCCAACGATCAGGAATCATTGGCACACTCATAATTGTTGAATGCGTTCTGATAAAAGTTATTGTAATGTAATTTATAGAGTAGGGCATAAAATACTAAGATCACAATAGACAACCAACGACGCTTTTGCGTAGTAACCTACAAAGCGTGTAAGAGATTTCAGTAGTAAAATGATAAAACATTCATTATATTTCAGATACATATTCAAATGATTGTGATTCAATTGAATAGCGATTGTTTATGCGGAACAAGAATGTGTAAAAAATCACTCATTTCATTCCGGTACATTCAAGAATAAAGTACTGAACGACAACGAAAAATTGTTCGATTTTAGAGGATTTTGGTTCGCGTGAGCTGTGAATATAAATAAAGATTAATTCCACATCAATTTCGCTTTAGTTCGATGTCAATCTGCCGAATAAGACATTCAGCTGATAAATATTATTTTGAAGAGCAGTTATTAAATAAAAATTTCATTAAAAACTATTAAACAAGACAACGTCATCGATTTTCTTTTACCTATATCTAATAATTAACTACTTTTTTTATTTACATGCAAATAAATCCTACCGACCTAATACGAAGCCGCCTGCGATTCGTGGCTTCATAAGAAGGGCTGATTCCATCGAATATGAGCACTGCAGGGCGGGGGCGGGGGCGGGCGGGCGGAGCCAGAGCGATCGCCGGAATCGCGGTCCGAGAAATACGCAAACAAATCGGCGCAGTTTATATTCAGAACACAGAACGCGAGCGGGTGGTGGGGGGGGGGCGGATTGAGTCAGAACCAGAATATGACGAGACGCGCTGCACGTCCGCGCGTGCGATGACCACCGCCGCCCCCCCATCCCCCCTCCCGCCTCTCTCGTCCCGGCCCGATGGCCAGAGACGACGCAGCCCACCGAAGCGAAGCGGAGAGGGGGAGGGGAGGGGAGAGCGAGAGTGGTTAGGCGGTGGGAAAAGGAGCAGTATGAATATGAGCGAAAGTCGGGGAGAGGGCGAATGCGAGACGGAGGGCGAAAAGGGAAGAGTGAATGTGGGGAGAGGGGCGAAGTGGGGGGAGAGTGTGGAAGTCGGAAGAGGGCGAAAAAAGGGAGAATGCGAAAGTGCGGGAGGAGAGGGCGATCAGGGAGCCTTTCCACATTCAATGCGCCTCTGAGGTGGTAGACATTAATGAAATCATCACAAAACTGGGCTCATTTTGCGTGTTATATTTTGTACACAGGAACTGAAAATTCAAACAAACTTTATAAAAGAACCGCGTAAAGCAATTATAAAAATTAGATAGTTTTTTTCTAATATAGTTTAAATTAGATTGTGAATGTTTCCAGTGACAAAAACATACGGAAAGGGAAATAAATAATTCAAATTCAAATCTCTTTTCCTGCGGAAGCAGCAATGCCCATCCACATTCTATATAATTCTGATTTTATCACTTTGTAATCTGTTTGTTGTGCTTCAGAAAGTGAAAGAAATCAAAAGTTCCAAAAGAGTACATTTCTTACAGTGCATTAGAACCTAAAATTACGGAAGAGGAACCTACATTTTGTTCAGAAATGGAGTGAAAAACGGGGGTCTTGGTAGTAAAATGTGCATATATAATGGTAACAACTTGAATGCAATATACGCTATACAGATAAATCTACTGACTCCGTAAAAAAAAAGGGGCTGATCAACAAACGAATTTTGGGAGGGGAAATTCAAAAATGTTTTCGTCGAATATGTCATATTAGATTTTGTAACATATCTCAGGCTACACTCAGCTTACAATGCGATTAGATTTTATTTGTTTTAATGGTAATCCGAAAATATTTTCGCTTGAGTCTTGTGACAAGTTAAAATTCATAATTACTGACAAATTTAAGGGGAGGTTCCCCCATATCCGTCCTCGTAGATCCAAGCCTGAAAAAAATATATTTTGCAAATTTGGGCATATTGCAATATATCCAAGCACTTGCAACATTTTTTCATTAAGCATTATTTTATAGAATATCCTGCATGCATTACTAATTTTTTCAAAGATCAAAGAAATCAAAAAAATCAACTATGCAACCTCCAGGCATGTTGATATGTAAGGTTTTGTTTGTCACCCGGGAACTCGGAAAAAATAAAAAAAAAGCTTTTATTCGACCGAAATGGAAATATTGAGTCATTGCACATATTCTAAAACTGCGCTACTGACAGAATTTTCCTATTCATTGCGACATAGCTGTCGACATTCGACGGCATGACTCCTAGGAAAAGGCCGCCCATATTAAAATATTTGCTATTCACATACTGTGTTATGAAACATCATTTCATTTTGATAATCTTGGTATGTAAAGAACTGTTGTACTCAGTGTAAAAAACGGTACAATGTTATTGCAGTATTTGTGAAGATATTTCATTTTTGATGTTTCTTACGAAAGTATTTTATTTGTTATTCTTACGAAGTGTACGCGCTACTTTTTGGTCAACCATTGTTCAGCAGCATTTTTACTTCTGCGTACCATTTTTTTTGCCGCTATTTTTCAGAAGCTTATTTGCCTGCAGCAGCAAAAAATATGATTAATATAAATAACATTATAAAATTTAATTTTTTTACGTTTAGCAATTATTGATTTTGAAAACCATTTCAAGTTTAAACAATTAAATTTACGTGAAATAAAGAAAAGAAGGAAGGAAAACAGGAACACGTACTTATATGAAAGCTCAGATCTGCATTCAGAAACGGAATTCGTATTAAAACAATATCGTGAGACGAAAGAGAGAAATAATACAATATCGTGAGTAATATGTTATGTTTTTTAACCAAACACGTCATTGCCTTTAACCATACTAACATTCGTATACCTTTTAAATGTAATATGTCTTCTTTCTAAGAAGATAGGTATGTTGAAAATTAGAGAGTTCAAAAATCATGAAATATGACAAAACGTGTTCTAAAGAATGAATATATTTTAATTAGTTTACTGATCGTATGGAGAACGTCATATTTTCTTTTGGCAGATAAATATCACATTTCTTGTTGAAAACATAATTACATTTTAAACATGTTGGTTTCCCAACTTAGATGTACAAAAAAGGAACATTTGGAACAGTGATGCGGTCTAGTTTTCCCGACTAACTTAGGTCAGTGGTTGTGTACGAAACGTAAACGCCTGGACCAAAATTAAACCGTACAGAATTTCAGATTCAGGGTCGTATTCTCGGTTCGAAACTCGTATAAGTATACCGGTTAGAAATGTGGATGGGAACCATTTTTATTCTGGAAAACATTTTTTAATAAATGCTTTTGGTTTAACTATAAAATTATTTTGAGTATAACCAAACAGTTCGAATGTACTATATGATGTTATGAATATTACAGACATCCTAAAATGAAATAATTTTCAGTAAAATACATAGAATGTTTAGTTCAATAGTACCCATAATGGGAAATGTCTAGTTCTCTACAATTCCCTGTCATTTAAATAAAGATAGAGAATAGAATCACGCAATTTGGATTCGCGATTCGAAAGTGGCAAGTCGTATGATTTTTCTTACTACAAATGTTTTTAGGCATGACAAACGCTTTACGTAGACCGGTTGTGGTGGCTCAGAGTATCAATTGATGTCATTCCAGTGCCTCTGACCGGGAGGGCCTAGAGTTCGAAATCCGAAGGTGGCAGGATTTTCAACTCTAGCTATAAAGCTAGGTCGAATTCAGCCGCTGTCTGGAGAAGACTTCTAGCGGCCGCCCACCCTGATCAGCAGTTTCCTGGAGTTTCACCGGTTAATACCAGGCGAATACTACAGCAGCACCCTAACCACCAGCCAATGATCGCGCGCGATCTTTCGTTCATCTTCCCTGCACTTGCTTAAACACATGACACTACCTCGCATGTCGGGAGACCGGTGAGGAGCTTAGAGCTTGTCCCGGCTGGGCGGTGCCCCGCTGGAGAGAGATACCTTGTTGGGGAAAACACCGCCCATCCAGCAGGGAAAGATCGCCGCCGCGCATTAAAGCCCTTAGCGGACGGCGCGCCGTGCATCACGAATTAGTCAATTCCCCTTTTCTTAGCTGGGGAGGCACGCGGGACAGGCTGCGGGGCCCGAGCGAGTGGCGGGCGGGGGCGGGTCGCGCCGACTCACGCTCGCACGGACGGACGGACGGACGGACGGGTGCACGTCGGCGGGGGCGGGGGCGGGGGCAAAACTTGTGTGCTCGACACGCACGCCACGTAGCGCAACAGTTGACGGCCGGAGCGCGTAATCGCGCGGACGTGACTTCGGAAAGAAAGCGACGGCATTATTTCCGAATGACGCGCTCCGCGAGGGCGGGGGAGGCGGGGGCGGCGGCGCGCCCCTCGCGCCGATAAACGTCGGCCCCTCCGCCCCGCCACCCGACCCGGCCCGGGCAGGTCGCCGGTGCGAGACGCGTGACGCCGCGCGCCCTGTGACTGACGATGCGGCGAGACAAATAGCCGCTGCGCTCGCCATGTATAAATGAGCGCGCTTCTTCGGCCCGGGCGCTGCGCCCGCTCCACGCACGCCCTGGGCAGACCCAGCCTTCCATTTGGCACGCAGCAGCCGAACATTTTGTTAAATAATTCTACATTATATTGTGCAGGTTTATCATCTGTACATTTGATACTAGGCGATATTATTGTTTAAATAATTACTTAATTCGAATATACGTGAATAAATCAATTTTGCCAACGAAAGGCAGGTAGAGGAAACCTCTAGGCCTTTTGGGGCAGGGGCCATGACCCGATGGCCCCCCTCTAGATCCGTCACGGAACATATGATAAGAATTCCTCGGAGAAAATAACACTTTAGCATTATTTCACTTTTAGCGTTAGGGCTAAAAATGTATATTTTTCTTATGCTGTTTATGCTCTAAACTTCACGTCGTTTACTAGTGGCCATCCACAAAATTATATTCTAAAGTATTAAATTCTAAATTCATAGGAAGATACAAAGGAAAGTGTAATGAAGTGACGAAACTTCAGCTAAAGTACAGGCCACATTCCAATAATGCATTTTTGTTGAAATGTTTTTATAACTAAGTGCAGAAATTTAATTTATATCTGGAAATAAATTAATTTCTGCGTTATCATATTTAAAATTTAAAGATTTAATATAACTCCAACAACTGCGCTATATAAATTGCGTAGTTAGTACAGAAATATTTTAAAACATTTCCAAAATTTAATAGAAAGGACTCAAGTATTTGACCTTTTTTATAGGACATTATATTTTAGATTTCTGAACATTAAACTTCAAATGAGATATTTCATCAACGGAAACAAAAACTTCATCAAATCATTAAATCACATTTACAACTTTCAGTTGCGTGAGTTGCATTACCTACAGTCATTGTCCGCTCAATAAATTAATTATTTGGATCCGTTTATATATTTAAATACTATTTTTTACATTACAACAAAGTAAGTTTTATTTTATAAAAAAACAATTTTATTCCTTTTATATTAGTCAGATGTACGATATAGTTCCAATTTAGGGCGGAATAAATTATTAATCCTTTATCTGTAGTTCACTTACAGGTTTTTTAATCACATCGTTGTTTTTTCCTTTAAATGTGAGATATTGACACATATTCTACATTATAATGAAATCAGGAATTAATGAATCTTTAGAAATAGGAAATTATTTTAAACCCTCGATTCTCATATTTTTACTAGAAAGTGGTAAAATCCTCTGAAGTTTTCTTAATTGTTTAATCACTCAACTACTGCAACTACAGACCGGTAGTACTTCGACAGTCTTCGTGAAGACATCTCAACCCCGCGTGTAGGGAAGAGGCAGGTACTGTGCAGAATACGATGACAAAAGTTTCAAACGACGTCTTTTCACCGGAAGTCTTCTTAACCTTGCGATGAAAGCAGATAAAAGCAGCCCGCTCATGACAATTACCTACGTATAAGCTGTGTGAGGAACTCCTGTACGAGAAGTCCTTATAACTCCAGATCGGAAACGATTTGGTCTCTTAGTACATTGGCTGAGTGTCGACTCTTCTTCATAATGACTATTCAAGAGAGTGTAATTATTATTATTATTATTATTATTATTATTATTATTATTATTATTATTATTATTATTATTATTAGGATATGGAGGGATTATTAGAGGTAGATCCTTTTGGTGAGTAAGAAATGGAGTCATGTGGAAGTCCTGAAGCAAAATAGCTCTGTGAAACATGTTACGTATGGGTCCATTGCTGTCTGATTCAACACTTTTACAAAACGCCTTCAGATGCTGGTGTAATTCTCAAATAATAATGATTTAAATACGATTTGTTGAATTGTAATAATTTACAGAAATTCTATCGTCCTGTTAATCACGGAGAACAGAGATGTTCTGGGAGTATTACGTCAAAGTTAAAAACTGTTAACTACAACTGCCCAGCGAGACTTCTGATCAAGGAACAATAAAAAAGAGAGTAAAAGAAATAATATAATCTGTTTCACCCAATGTGAAGAAAACTTAAGATGGGAGAAGATGTAAATATGAAGGAATTACCATTCAGTCATGTAATATTAGAAAATGGAAGTACCGCAATCACGCAATTACTTAATTTCAGATTGGGTTTTAAAACCGACAATTCAAACGTTTGGTTTGTCTTATCACAGAACTTGCATTGCAAAGAAACATCCCGAAGGTGGACGAAAAAGTAATTAAATTGCGCATTTCCCGTATTGTTCTGCCGTACGTTTCTCGGCCTATCATCTGTGAATCACCAACTTTTTTCTATTTGCTTCTATTAGCCCCCAAAAAATGTTTCGAATAGACAAAATTCTTTTATTTTTTAATGATACGTTATCCTTGGTTATTGCGTTACGGAGTTCGATATGCACAACAGAACTTACGAGGATTGAAATGATCGTGGTTACGAGGGAATCATGAAAACATTGGAATCATGTTGCATGTTCTCTTACGGGGGAAATAACGAGAGGGGATTTTGAAAGGGAATTTTGAAAGGGGAATATGAAAAGACAAACAGAGTCAAATTAACACTCAGTTAACATGTAAATAAGGAAATCTGAAACAATAAAATTAGGTAAAAATAATTATGCACGTACCATCGGTTCTAATGATCGAGCGGCGAAAAGGGCCATTGTAATGCCGTAATCCCTATCATCATAGCAATTAGCTGCAGTCCGTTAATTAAAGCCCATTAGTTACAGTAGAGGAGAGAAATTAACGTTACCATATTTACTTTGAAGGATTGGAATAGTGGAAGTGCAAACGTATGGGTTTTCTATTCTCAAGACTTGAAGATTGGAACTATTGTGACGTAGTGAAATAAGAAATAAATTTCAATAACAAAATAAAAATAATATATTCAAAGATTATGTACAAGTTACAATGAATTGCTAATATTAAACACTCCGGCAACCTTTTCCTTTCGAACACTGCTTTACCGCAGAAATACAAGCCATGCGTGATGCGCGCCGTCGGACCTCGTCCGTGACAATTACCGTCACATGGCCTGACGCCAAAAGTTAACCCGGTCGTGGCGACCGTGTGCCTACAGCACGTGAGATTGTCTGCCTTACTCTCCGGACATCTCGCCTCACTCCTACACCCTCCTTGTACATACACGTACAAGCTACCCGATGCAAACTGAATGAGAGCGCGGGCGCAGATGGCGCCGCGTTAAATAGTTGAGGTGACACCCCCACCACTGTTCCATAGATAGGCCGCCGGCTGGCGCGAGACTCGCTGGCCAGCCTTGGTTACGCCCCCACTCTGGATTCTCAGGGTTGGCTCGCCTGCTTCCGGTTGAGGCCACGCTAGCTAGCATCCTCGGAGTTTACAGCCAACGTATTTTTGTGGCTCTGCGGCTCTACATGCAGTCAACCGCCAGAGCGCAAACTCCGGATGTTCAGGCTTAACCCTTCCTCCCCCGCAGCGTACTTTCACCAACCTAACGGTTCTGGCCTCGTGTTAACGACGCCACACTATCCATCAAATTTTCACCTTGTGCCTGTTTTATGTGCAGCAGGCCAAACAGACGAGCTGCAGGCGCAGAAGTTCTCAGGGCAGGAAAGGACATGCGAATTAATCGGCGTCCGAGCGGTCCTGCAGCTGGGTCTCTTCTGCTCTCGCCCCGCCCACTCGCCCCGCCCACTCGCCCCGCCCATCGCCCCGCCCACTCGCCCGCCCACTCGCCCCGCCCGCTCGCCCCGCAGGCTCGCCCCGCCCGCTCGCCCCGCCCGCTCGCCCGCCCACTCGTCCAGCCCACTCGTCCCGCCCGCTCGTCCCGCCCGCCGTTCGTCCCCGCCCGCTCGTCCCGCCGCTCGTCCCGCGCTCGTCCCGCCGTCGCCCGCCGCTCGCCCCGCCCGCTCGTCCCGCACATCTCACATGACATGCGCAAACAAAGCGTCTACCCGGTATTTGCCGCTATGAGTACTTGTCACAGGCCCGCCTTTCACACTTGTCCCTTTCTCTATAGCGCTCACATATTCGACTCCACTTGGAAATAGTTTCTCCAGTCAATCAACACGACTGTCCTTGTGGTAGGTCATTTTATGAATATTATCTTTAACTAGTCAATACTAAGTGATACTTTGAACCATAGTTTTATAAAACAGGTTCTTGAGTCAACAGAAAGAGCAGGAAAACATTCAATTTTTTACCGTAATTGGAAAATTAAGGGCTTGAACAGAATGGTTATTGGAAACATTTATAGATACATGGTACGGAAGTACCCTATTTACGTCTACCCTGTCTACCCTTTACTCTAATGTGCTCCGCTATCTATAATGAGTGGTCTATAATTACCAAAAAAAACATTCATTAAACACAGGAAGCTCTTTGATGCTTCGCTTCTTGAATCCTGTCGGGAAAGCTATTTGAAGAAATCAGCATAGTATGTTAATTTCTTCTACAACAATCCTACAAAATTCCATGCTTTATCGCAAGCCTGATAGAAGTGATAGAAGATAGTTTTCTATGTTGAAAACGATTGAATTTGTTATAATCTATTAGTACAAATTATTAACTAAAACAATTTATGTTGAGAAATATTGAATTCTTTTTGTCCAGACGAGGTGAATAATAATTCTTATGAACTCTCTTATACTTTGCATAAAGCAATTGCATGATGAAGAAAAAAGCGTAAATAAAAAGTACCCAATGTATTCGAGATGTGAATCTGACTTTATGTACTTACTTTACTTAAACAGCCCGAATAACAATTTTGTTGTTTTGATGAATTTTGTTGTCTTTGTATCTTGATTCTTCTACGGAAAACCCATTAGGTAGAGTCGGATACATTTGCCTTGAGTAATGAGCGAGCCTAGATCCTTTTTAAGCACGACGGACTTGGATTCGGGGAATCAAATTTCTACAAAATACCGGAGGGCGACACGCGGTTGTGGAGTCGAAGTTGGGGTTGCATTGGCGTGGCGGGCTGCGCGGGCGATTGGTCCGAGGGAGCGCCTCGGCTTACCGAAATGAACGTATTAATCCCTGCGCCCTCCACGCCCCGCAGTGCATCATTAGGCGCGCGGCGCCGTTTTTTCGGACAGTTATATGTTCGCATTCCGAGGCGCCTCGCCCGCCCGCAGATTAACACGCGCCGCGAATACAATATAACTATAAAACATTTAAAAAAAACGCAAAAAATTGCAACCCACGCATGGGTACAGAAAAAATCAAATGAGGGATGAAAGCGAGAACTAATAATAAAAGTTTCCCTCTTGCCCGCTGGAGCTAACGGAGGGGGCGTAGCCAGGCATCGGTTTTCGGTGTTTTCTAATGTTCAATGAAACGACATTTAATAAATAATAATAGGCGCTATTTTGAGAGGACGTGCTCGGAGACGGACGCCGCCGTCCATTTAAATCAATAGGGTGCGGCGGCGCGCTCTTCGACGCGCGATGAATGTTTAAATAATCCTCAATGGCGCTCCGCGAGCTGAATATTCATTGTCCCTTGGGCGCGGGCTGCGCGAGGCTTGGCATTCAAGTTCCAGCGCGCTGCCGCAACGCTCTCGAACTCGCCCCCCTCCCGCGGGCGTCCCCCAGATCAGCGCTGCCCCCTCCCTCCCTATCTGATCCCTCCCCCGCAGGGCGTCGGCGAGGCCGACTCTTTTCATGCGAAAGGCGGTTCTTCCGTTATTTTTAATACGTTACGGTTATATTTGCATGCAAACTATTGGTTTTCAATTTATGGACATATATTCACGGACAGAATGTTGTTCTATCCGGCGATCGAGGTTCTAAAGTCGGATGAGGTCGATATTTCTAAATTTTGGTCAAAACTTTTCAAATATAAAAGGTTGCATGCTACCAAATTATTGAATTACAAAATTTATTTTATGTTTAGTATTCCAATTCTTCGGATACATTTTTTATTTAAAAAGCTATCATTAAATTTAAATAATTTTAAAATACATTTTACTAGACGGGTCAGATTATACCTACCATATGAATTAAACATAGTTCAAAACACAATACACAAATACTGGGAAATGCAAAAAATCAAGGTACTGCATTCTATGCACTATTAGGTAGTACTTCTTAATATAACAATGAGTCATAGACTGCTTCCTTTCAATGTTTCATTGCAATGTTTTAGGAACTTTTTTACCACGTTGAAACACGTAGATAGGGTCACTTCCCTGATGTAATAGTTTGACGATTGAAGATATAAACCAAAAGTAATTCATATGTTTTAGTAGCCTATTAAAACATTATAACTAGTTCTAACTTTCTCATACGATCTTAACTGTTTTCGGCCAACAATAAAACAAAAATGTTTAATAATGTGGTTGAACTTAAATGCGTAGGATTTCAAATAAAGACAATGTGATAAAGATGCAGAAATAGTGTCTCATAAATCAAAATGTTGTTGTGAAAAGCATAATATTGACAAAAAATGAAGAATTAGCTTTCGCCCGCGATGAATTGTGCGTGCGTGCAGGAAAATGGAATTGGTGTAATTGGGAATAGAACAGGAATAGTGTTCTAGTTTCCTGCCAAATAACTACCTGTGTGGAACAAGGCGAGTAATTATTTCGTGTCGCAGCTCCATTGCAAAAGTATACTCCTTTAAACGAATCATGTATTATTATTATTATTATTATTATTATTATTATTATTATTATTATTATTATTATTATACATTTTGAAATGAACCTGAGATACCGCTTTGTCGTGCAATAACGAAGTATCATTATATAAAACGGGTATCATTCAAATTTATGTACGACCATTACACATTTATATTTTAAGTATTAGAACTATGCAACACGAAAACTGATAACGAAATTTTTTGCTGATTTTTATATTCAAATCTGATCCCTTGTCTGATACAGACGACAGAACTCAACAGTCATGAGAACATCCTCTGAGTAGACTGTTCATCATTATTGTTTTCCTTGAAATCTACTGTTTCTTGTGGACCTCTTTTAACATTTTTATGCACATTTATTTGTTGTTTAAATCATCAAAATATAATTAACCAAAACGAAAATAAGCTCTTAAGGGCACAGAATACTCTCGAGATTTATACAAGGATTGATGTCGGATTGTTGATGTGCAGAACAAGAGGATAGTCGACAATAGTCTATCACAAAGTATTGTGATATTTATCATATGAAAGTGATATGATACGAAGTGGAACCGTGATATGTCGGTCTCAAACATAATTAAAATCGCTTAAACTCTATGAATTGGTTATTGCTAGTTTTGAATTTTAATATGTTCGAACTAATCATGAATGAGTCAGTAGTAAATATAACTTCGCTCATTCCATATAAACAATAAAGAAACATAAACGTCTTTCTTTTATCCTTCGTGAAACAAAAATGAATTATGATTAGAGGAAAAAAGGCGCATTTTATTTGTTGTATCGTGATCGCAATTATCAAATTAATTCATCATAA
This sequence comes from Gryllus bimaculatus, assembly GCA_017312745.1. Lineage (NCBI taxonomy): Eukaryota > Metazoa > Arthropoda > Insecta > Orthoptera > Gryllidae > Gryllus > Gryllus bimaculatus. The sequence goes on along the minus strand of BOPP01000136.1, from coordinate 225,231 downwards.
TTAGTTGTTTTCGGGATTGTAGGCCGTGGTCCAACGGAGACTGGTCCAAACAATTCGCCTGCAACTGTGGCAGGCATCATCAGTGGCGTTGCTGGCGGGGGCGAAGTGTCCTTCTTAGCAGCACCGCATTGACTGAGTCAACGGCCTTTGGTCAGTCAACGCGGTTTTGCCAAGAAGAACACTTCGCCCCCGCCAGCAAGGCCACTGACGATGCAAGTAAGTGTCTTAAAAGAACTGAAAGCAATTGGAGTAGACGACAAATACATGTTATTACAAGGGAAAATACATTTATTAGGCCAAGCCAAAATTAAAATGGATCTTGAAGGTCGAGAATTTGCTTTGAGGTGAGGAGTAAGACAAGAAAATTCCATTTCTCCTTTCCCCTCAATTATTCATTACAAGACGTTCTACGAAAAATGTCGAATAATTTTGGAACATCATTGATTGATTTATTACGTTTGAAGATTATTATGTATTACATTGTTTGAGAATGACGTTCTTTTAATTGTTAATTCATCCAGAGAACTGCCAGCAATGCTCTCTGAACTTCTGATTCATAACAAGGAAGTAGGTCTACAAATAAATCTCAGAAAACCAAAGGTCATCACAAATAACACAAAAGATAAAATGTCTGGTGGTACAGAAACAATTGAATATGTGGAAGAAGTGAATATTACGAAGGGTTGCGGGTTCGCCCGGGGGATGGATGGTGTGCGACTGTTAGTTAATTCCATGTTACTTACCGGGGTCGCTATATGACCTTAGTAGTTGTAAAGCGAATTTAAATGGTCGGACAAATGAACGTCATCGCGCAGTTATGCGATTTGTTTTACTCTTGAAGAGAATAAAACATTTCTATAACCAAGAGCCATTTTCTACTTTGCACCGTCTTGAAAGAAATGTATGAACAGTTACCGATCGAAAGTCAAGTTGAATTGACCGAAGGCTAGTTAATTGTAAATAGAAATGTTTGTGTATGATAATTCGGCAATACCACATTTCATATTGGACATTTAAATCTCCAAGAGGACAACCTCCACCGTGCTGGCGTGTCGCGAGCCCCGTGCTCCTGTTTGAGCGACCGGTGGCAACCGCGCCGACGAGGCCCCCTCTGAATCCGGGCTAATCGCATTGAGAGCCCGCTCAATTTTTCTCGCGATTAGATCGGGGTCACGGCCTTCATAGTGGAGAAGGCCTACGCCGCAGCCCTTCTTGCTTGAGAAAGGGGACACGACGTTGCAATTGAAAGACAGAGCCCAAGGGTGGTTTAGCCCCTAAAAGGAGAAATAAATTATTGCCACCATTTGATGTCTAAGAAGGTGAACTATCTTTGTACGATATTCGTTTGACCAACTTTCCTATATTAAGTTAGGAATAAACTCACTATGTTTTATCTTCACAACCCTTTCTGCTCACAGCCTAAATGAGACTTTAACTTGATTTTTCTTCACTTTCTTAAAATGTGACTTAGGACACTATTGCACAGACCCCTTCAATGGAAGAAGTTAATATTCTCTAAGGAAGGTAAGGAAGCCCTATGGTGGCTGAGAAGAGTAAGAAAAAGGATGCTAGCGATGGCTTAACAAGCACGGCGGCCACTTAATCTAACAACTGTCATAAGGAAACCCGCCTCAAAGGCCTGACTAGGTCTTTCCCAAGCCCATAGCATATTGCATCTATGGCGGGTACTTTAGACGTTAGCTAAACGTCTGTCGTAATCAAGGCCAGGGTAAGATTGACCGAAACACGCGAAAAACAATTTTCGACTCGGAGTGACCCGAAATACGAAAAGAATCCCGAGAACAATCGCGGTAGTCTATCACATAAAAGGTAAAAGGCGGTAAAAGGCACCACACATTCGGCTAGAACTGAGCGACTGCTCGACCAATCTCGATTCTATGAGAATTCTCCCTTTGATGTGTCGCAAAAGACCAATAAACACTGAGGATAGAACGAGCACCGAATGTTCGGCGCTCGGCAAAGAGCAAGCAACCTATTCCGCTACACAGGAGCAGGATAACGATTGCTTGCTACTCGTCGAATGCGCGGCGCCGCTGTAAGACTTCTGTGGCTTGCGAACAGAAGTAGTAGTTTGCGAATACAACAAGTTAACGCAGCTTCTCGCATTTGTCGAGTAACAAGTGACTGCTGCAAGATCTCGAGGTGCTCGGCGATTGCTTGCTTCCTTTCATGTGCCACAAACAACCAATACACGCGTCTGGTAGAGCGAGCAACCAATTTTCGGCACACCGAAAAGAGCAGACATCTTGTTCCTACTTCTCGGATGCGGATAGCGATCGCTGCTACTCGCCAAATGCCGAATGTGTGGCGCCGCATTAAAACTTCTAGGCCTCGCGAACGTGATACGTTGCACATTAAGCGAACGCGTGCCCGCGCATTAGAGAGTATCGAGAAACTGCTCGCCCCACTCCGAGGTGCTCGGAGAATGTTTGCTAGCTTTTGAGTGTCACAATAGAAGAAGGGATAAGGCGCTGCGGGTACGGCGACCGTTTGGCACTTGGCGAAACCAAAGCCAGAAACTCGTGGACAGTCGCTCAGCGCTCGCAGAATGAGCACGGCGCTCGCGCAGGACGAGTGGCGCCGCCTTACGTCTACTTCGCCGGAAACGAATTTTGCAGCGCGAACATCGTTTTCCGCAACATGTTATGTAAAGCCAGCTTCCACGTTCGGTGGGTGACCTGCTCAATTCCGACTAAACGAGGTGCTCATCCTACTTTCCGCTCTTCGCTTTCGGTGCTTCAAAACGCTGACGCGCTGTCAGGAAAGTGAGAATCAAATGTTCCAAAACAGTGATGTTAAGACAGTTCCCACATTCGGTGAAGGGGGTGCGACTGCTTTCTCTCTGCTTCCGAACAGCTCATGTGTTGGGCGAATATTTGCCTTCATTTATGTGCCCAAAAGACATACACGCGATGGATAGGGCGAGCACCGAATGTTCGTCATTCGAGAAATAGCTAGCAACTCATCCATACTTCTAGTGATTCGGCGAGCGGTTGCTCGCTACTCGCCGAAAATGTAGAGCTGCATTTACAACTTTCGGTCGCGAGCGTGAGAAACTCACGTCTTTCACAACAATGTTAACCCCGCGATCGGTGAGTCACGAGCCACTGCTCGCTCCATCCGGAATAACGGCGGCGCTCAGCGCACTGCCCGCTTTGTTTGCTGCGCTGCGAAAGACTTAAGGCAACGCCGCAAGTCTTATATGGAGCACCAAATGTTTAGCAATCGACAATTAGAAAGCACCCCCCCAAACTATTTGGGATTCGGCAAACAGTAAAGAATACGAAATATGTGGCGCTGCCATAAGTCTCGAGCACCAGATACGATTTTCCACCTTCGTGTGGCGAACATGCCAACACTAAGTTTTGCAAAGCACACTACATGAAGAGAGTGCTGCGATATCAACCCAAGCGAATCAGTGCCTTCATGCGACTCCAGTAATTCGCAGGGAATTGTTTGTGAGGAGGTGTTGATGAGGAAGCGATGAGGGGGCGTGCCGCCGCGCTGCCAAGGCTGAATGCGTTGGCGGAAGGGGGAGGGAGGAAAGGGGGCGGAGCCCGACGCACGCGGCCGCCCACAAAAGGCGCCGCCGCCGCCACCCCCGCCCTTTCGGAGCGACCGCCCGGTAAAGAACCTGCCAGTCCCGCCCGCCCCGTCCCCGCCGCGATGCCCGACGCCGCCGTCGCCCGCGGCGCCCGTCGCCAGTGGGCGTGGCGGGCAGCGCCGGGGGCGGAGCGGCTGTCAGCGACACGCGCGCTACCTGCCCGCCCCGCCCCGCCCCGCCCGCCTCTGCGCAGCCTCCGCTGCACTCCGCGCCGCCGCGCCGTAGCGCACCGCACAGCGACGCGCCGATAAAAATATTTATTTCCAGGGAAAAAAATCATAAAGTAAAATGCGTTTAGCGACTCGCGTACGCTTTTCAAAGGGACCTAAACGCTTTTTTTAATCATAAAAAATATACACGCACACACATAAATTGCAGCGGCCGCGCGTGTGCGGGGAAGAGGGGGTGGAGGGGGATCGAGCAAAGGAAAACGATTCAATTATTTTTTAAATGCATAATGCATTGTTTTGAAATGCACATGGCTGTGCGGGCGGGGGAGGGCGACAAGCCGCCAGCGCCACGTGGGGGTGGGGGTGGGCTCTGCCCGCAGCTGAAGTTAGCACCGGACAACGCGAGGCGGCCTGTGGGGACAGTTGCTGCTCGCTGGTATAGAATGGACCTCCCCAGAGTTATTAAATACTTGAGAGTTAGTCGAGAAAATTCTCAGAGGATGAAACTGTGTCACTGGAATATTATCTCGGAACACGACTGCTTTTCTCATGAATAGTGTCTGATGATGGAGATTGTTCTATTAAATCCATTTTACCTCCAAAGAACTCATATTGTGTATTTAGTAAAATAGAAATAGAATAAAAAGAGATTCTTTATATTATTAACATTAAATTTTATGTATTCTGTAATTGGAGTTTTTAAGTTATATTTGTGTCCTGACATGTCCGCTGCCTTTGTTAGACATCAGTCATCAATCGATGGCTAACAGAGGTAGCCGAAAAGTCATTTCATCAATGTAACTTAAAAATTACAATTACAGAATAAATAAAATTGAATGTTTATAATATGAAGGAACTCCTTTTGTTGAATTAATAAAGAAACATTAAGAATGAAGAAGGCGAGGCGTTCCGCCTCGCCTCGCCTCTTCTCGCGATTTTCTCCGCTTTATGGAAGGCCCTAAAATCACGAATCTAATAAATGGATGCAGGCAGAAGTTAATCTTTTGCTTTGAACATCGCCAGGATGAGAATTGCAATGGCGGGCGGCACATGAACGGCTTTCTCGTTCCTTGGAAGTGCAGCTCGCCACTACAATTTTCAACCTGGCTGTCTTTATTCAACCCAGGTAATACGTTTTTGCCTTTGAAAACACACCTCTACTAGGGTCCCAAACATCTTCATTAATGTTGGTTCGATCGCAGTATAGTCACGCGTCAAATATATGGTAACGAGAGCTCAATTCTGAAATGCTTCCCAACGTCAAACTCATTGATATGTATCAAATGTTTATTAATTTTGAAAAATTGCATTTTGTTTAATATTTAAGCAGCTGAAATTAAGCTCTGTTTAAAAATAAAAAAAATGTATTCAGGTTGGAGTATTAATTTCTGCATTGCTGAGAAACAAACAGCGGTACATAATGACGACCTCCGCCGAAATTCAAATGAGGTGACTGCAGTTGCCTTCATGAGGCATGCAAATTGCCCAGCTTCCAACATTGCCAAATATTTATCTCATAGATGAGCACCGCACAATACTGTGCACAGATTATGAAGAAATAATAGTAATAGTAATCAATCTAGAGGGAAATATAACACTGCTGTGAACTGAAAAGAGACAAACCTATTGTCATTAAAGTAATACATTGCGTTACAAAAGTGCAATTAGACAATAATAATTAGACAATTAGACAACAATAATGGCGTCGATGAGGCGTTGAAAATAATGAAATTCGACATATTTAAAATTTGGGTCGGTGAGTTCACCAAAAGTAGTATTTTCTACTTCATTTCTCACAAGAAAAGGCGCTTCTCACGCACTTTTCACTTTTTCAATTATTGTCTTGTTGTTTGTTTTTTTTACCGGGATGCAAAATGTCAGAAACAACCGGTTTCAGCACCTCTGAAGGTCTGAAGGCGACGTGAGATGTCCAGTGATGGAGCGTGCACGGACAGAACACAGCTTGGCTTTATTCATGCACGTACCCGTATCGTGGCAAATGCACCCGTTCGTGATTTAGTCCTATCTAGAAGAGGCCCACAGAGTTGAATTGTCACATATCCCGCACGTGTGACGGCTTTTCGAAACTGACTATACACCTAGGTCGAATTCAGTCGCTGATTGGAGAATTCTTGAAACCGGCTACTCTGATCGGTGGTTTTTCCTGGCATTTTCGACCAATACCAGGCGCATGTCTGAGTAGAACCCGTGGAAACGGCCATGCATCGCGCGCCATCTTTCCTTCTTTCTCCTTGTCTCATTCTTTGCCCTTGGCTCCCCACACGCACACAGACGCGCTCTGCCGCTCTCGTCGGGAGATCAATCGAGAACTTAGGGAGATTCTTGGAGGAGAAATCTCTCATAGGCCTACAGCGCCGGTCTTCATCGTTCTGAGGAGCAGGAACCCCGTCACCTTTCTGGATTCCGGGAACACAAACATTCTCTTTACCAATGACCATAGCAACCGACGTGCTCAGAAACAATTAATTAATCACACGAACGTGATTGGGTCTATCAGAGAAACAAAAAGGAACTGCAGCATACCGTGGCCCTAGATTGGGACCATAAGAGTATTGCATAGCGAATAATAGTACCTATCTCCAGCGGGAGCAAGAAATCAGAGGGAAAGGTAGGAGGGACGACATTCTCGAGACGGGGAGAGTGTATCGGACAGAATACGAGTATTCCATTGGCAGACATATGTTTGATTAGATGTCGCCTTACTCTAAAACGAGCATATACACATTATTATTATTATTATTATTATTATTATTATTATAGACCGGAACTTAGCAAAATAACTGCTCAACTCTACCACTCACGCCAGTAAGACTTGCGCTGCTGGTCCCAGCTGTGGGCGATACCTGCAGAGGGAAACGTCGCAGGACGGCGAGTAGTGCGGCACCGGATCTCTCTGCTCAGCTGCGGGGAAACTGCGCCACCTCCTGGTAGAAAAGCATCCCTACACTAAAGGGACTGACGACGCCTGCCAGTTGACGCAATAAGTCCTCTCATTCCTGCGCCACGTGGAGCAGCCGCTTCGCCTTCGGGCGACTCCCGATCTCGCGCGCGGGG
>BOPP01000136.1:200505-218340 GCA_017312745.1 Gryllus bimaculatus | reverse complement strand
CCCTTCCCCCACACCTGCCCACCACCCACCGCTCGAGGTGCATAGCTCACTCTCCACCCACAGGCCTTTACAACTACTAGTACAAACTATGTTTTTACATCCCACATCTGGCTGATCTCGATTAGATATATTTTGATTTTAAGACGTTTCTTCACCTCCGTGGGTACAACATTTTGATCGAATGTCACATCTTTTCTGAAGCGGTCACATTAATTCTTTAAACATGAATAACCATTTAAGATTTCTTTGCTGCTATCCTACAATCTGTATGAATTTGTTGGTCGTAAAATATTCTTCACTGGGCAACTGGCGTCATCGGCTCTGGAAAATGTTCGTTCCTCTTGGAGCTTGTGTTTGGAAGTTCGAGGACAGAAGAGGTAATCGTGACATTTCCCAAGTGGTGACCCAACCGTGAAATTGCAGGTTTTCACACTTTTCTAAAACTGGACAAGTCCTAGGTCAAAATATTTATTATTAATTATTTATATTATATAGTGTAGGTAGTTAGGTAGAGAGAGTAGTTAGTAAGTAGGTATAGTAGAAAATAATTAGGTGTAGTAGGGTAGTAGTAGGTAGAGTGGGTTTAAGGAGTGGGGTAAGTCTGGTAAAAGTGGTTAAGGTGGGGGTAGGGTGGTTAAGTGGGTAGTGGTAGTGGTACTTAAGTGGTAGTGGCTAGTCGGTAGTGGAGTGTAAAGTGGTAGCCTAGGTATACGGTAGCGGTAGCGGTTTAGCGGTAGGTACGGTTAGCGTCGGTAGCCGGTTAGCTGCGTCAGCTGGTAGTCGGTAGAGGTAGCTAGTCAGTAGTAGTAAGTAGTAGTTAGTGATAGTAAGTATAGTAGCAGTGGCAAGCAGTAAGATTAGCAGTAAGGAGCAGCTCAAGTAGCAGGTAGAGCAGCGAGTAAGTAGAAGGGAGTAAGACAGTAGTAGATCGTAGGAGCAGTAGTAGTAGTTAGGAAGCAGTAAGTCAAGATAGTGGGACAGCAGTAGTAGCGGTGAGCGAAGCAGGGAGCAGGAGCAGGAGCAGTTGTTTTGTTGTTGAGTCTGTAGTTGTAGTTCTGTCAGTTTAGTTGTAGTTGTAGTTGTAGTTGTGTTAGTTGTAGTTGTGTTGTAGTTGTAGAGTTGTAGCTTGTAGTTGTAGTGGTCAGTTTAGTTGTATGTAGTTGTATGTGTTGTTAGGTTGTAGTGAGTTAGTTGTAGTTTGTAGTATGCTAGTTGTAGTTTGTTGTAGTCTGTAGTGCTTAGTATTAGGTGAGTTGTAGTTGTAGTATGTATGTTGTAGTTGTAGTTTGTAGTTGTCAGATTTGCTAGTTGTAGAGTTTGTAAGTTCTGTAGTAGTAGTCAGTAGTAGTAGTGAGTACGGAGTAGTAGTAGTCTGTGTAGTTTAGTAGCTTGTCGTGCTGTGTTGTTGTTATAGTCAGTTAGTGTTGGCTGTTGTCTTGTGTGTCAGTACTGTTTTGTAGTCGTGTAGGTTGGTCGTTTGTACGTTTGTGTTCGTTGTAGGGTAGTCCGCCAGGTAGTTACTGTAGTTTGTATGAGTTTTGTAGTCTGTGAGTTGTAGTTCGTAGTGTTGTTGTAGATAGTAGTAGTTGTAATGTGTGTTGTTGTTAAGTCGTTGCTAGTTGTAGTAAGTAGTTGTTGTTGTGTGTTTTCGTTGTATAGTAGTAAAGTGTTTAGCTCGATAGAGATCGAGTAGTTTGTTCGTTGTTTGTAGTTTGTCAGTTGTAGTCAGAAGTAAATGTTGTTGTTGTTGTTTGTTGTAGTTAGTTGTAGTCCTGTCAGTCAATAGTAGTTTGGTCAGTTTGTAGTATAGTTGTTGTGTTGCTATGTTGTAGTAGCTAGTATGTTGCTTGTTGTATGTTGTATGTTGTAGTTGTAGTAGATACTTCGTTGTGTGTTAGTTGTTGTAGTTGCATAGCTAGTAGTTGTATGCTTGTATTGTAGTTGCCAGCTAGTAAGTAGTAGTTGTGTTGATAGTTGTAGCTTGATAGTGAGTAGTTGTTGTTGTTGTAGTTCGTAGTAGTGTGTTGTGGTTGTCACGTAGCTTAGTAGTTGTCTGTTGTTGTTTGTAGTTGTAGTTCTGTGTAGTAGTTCAGTTGTTGTTGTTGTTGTACTAGTTTGTAGTTGTAGTAGTAGTTGTTGTTGTTGTTGTTTAGTTGTGTAGTTGTCAGTAGTAGCTTGTTGTAGTTGTTGTTGTATTTGTAGTTTAGTGTAGTATGTTGTACTGTATGTAGTTGTATTATGTAGTGTTGTTGTTGTTTGTAGTTGTCAGTAGTAGTAGTTGTCTTGTTGTTTGTTGTTGTCAGTCTGTAGTAGGTAGTTGGTTGTTAGTTGTTGTTGTTGTAGTGTGTATGAGTAGTAGGTTTTTGTGTGTATGTTTTGTTTTTGGTTTTGTGGGTAAGGGTTTTGATTTTCAAGTTAGTAGTTGTTGTGGTTGTGTTTATGAACCGCAACGTCAGGAAAATATTCATTATTTTTTAGTTAACCTTTTAAAGCACTTTAACATTGGATTAAACAACTGGCCTTGTTGGGACTGTTCTGCATAGGTTTTCGATTTTTGTTTTAAGTTTGAGAGATGGTTCATTTGAACAACCACTTTGTTGTCGAATAAGACGTTCACTTTCCATTACTAATTGTCGACCAGAAAGAGGACTGTGAGTTAAAGCTGACAGGTACAAGACTACGCCATGCTTACACGATAGTTCTATGTAAATAATCAATCTATATAACATAATGATGATGATGCATGTAATGATGATGATGCATGATAATGACTAAATGCATGATGATGCGATGAGTGATGATTATTGAAAGATGATTGATAATTGATAGATCATAAATATGAATGAGATATGATAATAATGATGAAGATGATGATATAATGATAGATGATAATAAATGATTATGATTTAATGAATGATGATGAATGATAATAATAGATGAGTGATCAATAATGATGATAATAATGATAATAAATAATTCGATAATAACGATATGATGATGATGATGATGATAATACTGGCCTGTTAATTGTGGCGTGCTCCTTGGCATTAGGCGCTCATTCAGTCGTCCGGTAAGAGCTGCCGGTAGTCCCACTGTCTGGTTGGCACCTGCCCTGCGGGCGGGGTGGCGCGGGCGCCGGGCGCGCAGCCGACTCGCGTGCGGACCGGTGGCGCGGGGGGAGGGCGAGGCAGCGGGGGGCAGCGGCGCGGTAGGTGCGCGCCGGGTGCGCCAGACCGGCGGCCAGATGGCTCCCAGATGTGCCGGCAACTATATCGGTCTCTCCCTCGTTGGCAGCGCCCGCCCGCCCGCCCCGCCCCGCCCCGCCCGCCCCCGTCCCCCCCGCCCCGCCCTCTGGAGGAAGCTCACATTTCCAGTGCGCATGGGCGACGAGTCCCCGATTGGCATCCCGCCTCTCACCCTTTCCTTACCCCCTTCACCTGCCCTCGCGAAAAGGCCATCATAGCCGATTGCATGCCCGTTCGCGACGTTTCCTTGTGGACACTGTAAGAGAGCGATGACGCGAGGGGAGGAGGGAGACGCCAGTCAAGGTATTGTCAGAGCCATCCGATGGGCCACACCTCGCTAGCATCTGTCTTCCAGAAGTCTTAGCGCGATATAACTGGGCTATAATAATTCGCACACTATACATTGAACCACTCATTCTTGGCCACTTATCCTCAAACCAGTCAATTTCAGGTGCGGGCGGATAGTGCTTGGGAGGACCAATTGTCCAAGTAATGCACGAGAGCTTTGAAAATCGTCGGCAAAACTCGTTCTCTTCGAAGCATGAGGTATTATTGAGAATTTCCAAAGCACCAGTGGTATTTAAATAGAACTATTTCACAAATAAAATTTCATCCATCAGAGTTCCCAAATGCCGCTAAATATTGTAAATAACTGAAATATCATTCAAAATCAAATGGATTCTCTATTAGTACATATGCAGTTTTAATTGCACGTCAACACAGCGATCAATTACATACCGCCTCGCTAATATCACGCGACTCGCCAACTAGGTGGATTTATTTTTAACGACGGTGGATAGCGTATAAATAAAATGACAGGTAATAAAAGCGACTTATTTTTCTTTTAGACTTTACCACCCTCATCGAGGCATTTCATACTGTGTTATTAAGGCACTATTTATTTTTAATTCCATCATTGAGTCGAATTCATTATTCATTGCCCATCTATTCTCCAAATCATTCATACTCAGTCCTACGTGGGATTAAGACTAGGGCATACGACGGATTTAGGCCGCCTCTCGCCACTCGCTAATTCAAAGGTTCACGAGAATGTTATTCGCAGCTTTCCACCATTTCTACAAATCATCTATGTTATCTCATGCATGAGTTGCCAAAGTCGCACGAACTCTACAGGCAACTGATCGATTGATGCTAAACCCCAAGAACTTGAGGTCCAAAACACTACAGGAATACACGATCTAGGATTTGCAATTTCATTACGTTATTGTAAGACCAATAAGATGTTTAAAGGCAACTGTCTTGATCATCAAAAAATTAAAAAAAGATCTCTGAATAAAGGTAGATATAGAACCAACCCACTTTGTTTACTCCTGAATTCCCAACAAAAATCCACCGTTTCTAGAAAATGCATAGATTATTCTAGATGCTTAACTCGAAATCATTCGAAAGTTTGATGTTTCAACATCTTCTCCGCACTTGACCAAATATTAGAGTAAAGCTTTCTCATTAAAGCCATAGCGAGAAGAAACAGATGCGCAGGATATAGAAGGAGATAATGAGATATAGTCTGGCGGAGAAAGAAGATAAATGTTATTGAAGGAAAAGCATGCCACCAATTCACCAGTAATTGCTCCTGCGCGGTCCCCAGGTCGAAAGGGGGAGGTGAAAGTATCGTGAAAACGAGGCGTAGTTTGCTTCTGTCGACCAACTCGCATCTGTCCCTGGTTGTTCCCTCTCGAAAATGAACATTAGCACCCAGGTTCACCCAGAAGTCTGAGATCAGCGCATGATGCCCCGGGCATTGGTCATAGGCCACATGCATCCCCCCTCTGCGCGAGAGCCTCTCTGAAACAGCTCCGAGGTGAGGTTGAACGCGTTAGCGCTGGTGGGGCTGTGCCCGGGCCGCCGTTTCAGCGGTGGGCGCTGACCGTCCACTGTTTTGGCGCCGCCTTGTTAACAACTCTGTAGGCTCCGGCGCGCCGCGCCATCTACCAGGAAGGGGACCCCTTTTTGGACAGCCTCCCGCGCCCTCCATCTCGCAAAACAAGACGTTAAACAGGGAGGAATAACGGAGACGGTGGGTCGGGCCGTTGGCTGGGCGCTGGCGGCGGCGTTGGCGGGGCGTTGGCGGGGGCGTTGGGCGGGGCGTTGTGGCGGGGTGTGCGGGCGTTGGGGCGGGAGCGTTGGGCGGGGCGCTGGGCGGGGCGTTGGGCGGCCTTTGGGGCGGTTGGGCGGGCGTTGGGCGGGGCGGGCTGGCGGGCGTGGGGGCGGGTGGCGGCGTTGGGCGGGGCGTCTGGGCGGGGCGTCGTGTGGCGGGGCGTTGGCGGGCGTTCGAGGCTCGGGCGTTGGGGCGGGCGTGGGGTTGGGCTGCGGGCGTTGGGCGGCGGCGTTGGGGGGGCGTTGGGCGGGGCGTTGGCGGCGGGGCGTTGGCGGGGCGTTGGGCTTGGCGGGGCAGACGACGTCCGGAGCGGCCGCCAGTACAACGGCACGTTGTGCCGTCGCACGCTTCCGCGTTGTGAAAAGCGCGCGTTTGCAAAAGCAGCGGGACGCGTGTTGCTCCCGACAAACACGCGGCCGAACGCTCCACCGAGCGATTCACACGGGGCGGATCGCCGCCCGTCCCACTGCGGCCTGCCCCTCTCCAGACCTGCACCAACGTCGATCAAGCTGCTATCGAAAAAGCTTTTAGAGAAAATAGATGGTCTTTCCCAGTCTGACATCAATCAGTATCTAAAGTAGAGACATTTATTTGTGATGTAACGTATTCAGGTGAAGTAATTTGTTCTCAATTTCTTAAACGAATGTCACCATGATTTAAGCCTTTACACTGTTTAATAAATTGTACTTGGAAAGATCTTTAGAGCGTTGAAGACATCAGTTATGATAGAAACACTGTTCTTTATATTGTCTAAGAATCGAAAAAAATAACGATAGAAGATATATGACTTATGGATCTGACTTATGACAAGTGTTTGCACTATGATTGAGGGACGAGTCTTCATGGAGTTGACAGTATGAATATTTTCAAAATTCAAAAATCTATATTTTTAAATCGCAACTTCAACTCGTTCGAAGTTACACAACTGTTTGCATCCCTAGCAATACTTAAAGATCATTTTTTAGTTGCTTCTTTGGCTGGCAAATATTTCTATTGCTTCAATTGATTTAAAACAATTTACTTCTTCTCTGTCTATTAAACAATTATTTCTTTGCAGTGTATCAAAATATTCCGAGGCGTTGAGCGTCTGAGACAAGGCAAACGCCAAGCACAAGAGGATCACACTCGCTAACCGGTATTCTCTCGTCTTGTGTGACTGGCCGTCACTGCTAAGACAGAGCAGAGCCGTGGAATCTACTGACTCTAATACATGATTTATATATATATTTAGCCAAATATCTCTAAAATTATTCTTTCATTTGATATACTGAGAGTTTTTAAGATGATTTTTGAAGTGGAAGTAGGGAATCCGCATTTACAAAATTATTGAATTTACAAGACACTTGACACGAAACCTTTTTAAAGAAAAAACAGATATATTGGCGTTGAAGTGCTATACTGTTATGGCGTCCGCTGATAATGTATTCAGATAAGATTTCTTTTTCCTGACGAAAAGTTCCTTATTCTATCAGTACAATTGATTCAAAGTTGCACCCACCTTTACTAAGCAAACGGTTTGCATTGAATGAAAAATTCTATCAGTGAACCTATTATAATTACTAGAATTTCTTCTTGGAGCAGGTTCCTGGTGCTCTTAAATGATAACCTAACTTGAATGAATCGTTTTGTGCATCATCTCTTGCCAAGACCTGCGTGGTATAGCATGATGTATTCACTCCGACTGAAACCCTGACCACCGTTGACTTCGTTCCATCGCTGACCGATTCGACCACAATTTACAAAATTCGAAATGATTGTTTCCCCTTCATTGTTTAATTTATCGTCTTTAGCACATCTCGGCAGAGTGATTTACCTTCGTAAAGCTAGAAGCTGCGCGTATCAACGCCTTGCGGAACCGCTTCCGAAGGGTTGTTGACGCTCGCTCTTCGCATCCGCCTTGCAGACGCAGCACAGGCCGCGGCTGCCGCCGATCGGGGAGGGGCAAATGGTTGGGAGGGCGGAGTCATGGCTGGCACCGCGAGGGCGGCGGGCGGAGCCGGGGCGGGCGGGGCGGGGCGGTGAGAGCCGCCTGCACACGCCGTGGGCGCCTGGTGCCGCTCTCCAGGCATCGGCCGCGCAACTGCGCACACACGCCTGGCGCGCCGCAACCTGTCCGCGCTCGGCAGCCGCCGTGCTTCGTCCCACCCCCGCTATCCGCCCGCCCGCTGCCTCTCTGCCCTCTATGGCCCTTTCCCGTTCCCTCCCCCCACATTGTGAGCGCGCAGCTGGACCGCCTGGATAGCGCGCCACCGGATGGCCGTCGCGCCGCGCGCGCCCGGATCTTCACGACGGCTCTGCTGCTTGATTCCAGCTCGCACGCGCCGTGGCCCCTGCTACCCGCTCAGGCCCCTTCCTCCGTTACGTGCGCTGCTGTGCGCCACCTACGCATAGCATCTGTCGTTAGCGAAGCACGCGCGGCGTATGCTCAGCATGAATTACGCGGCTTCCCAGGCTCCTGGCCCAGAGCCAGAAATATTTCTTGGAGTGTCAACCTCACACTCTTCAGAAAGGCAGGTTCGCGACGTTACGGCGTTTCTGACGAGCGATCTACTAGATCCCGTCTCTTTTTCGCCGCATCCTACGCCACGACTTGCGGCAGCCACACATCCCCGCCGACCCTGCTGCCTCTCCCTCGCCCTCCCCTGCGCCCAACCTTAACCCCGTGGACACTCCGCCACACCAAAGGGGCCAACCTCACTCCACTCCCATCCCACGCGATACCCGCGTCCACCGTTTGGTCCCATCCCAACCGCACGGCTTCATTCATCTCTTTCGTTCGGGAGCTATCGAATCAAGCGTGTCTTACACCACGCTCTATTTCCGCCCTCTCACAATTACAAACACCGCTTTCCGCCTTCTCTCTCGGCCCCGCTGTGCCAGCTGCGCCACTCGCCTCCTCTGGCCCAACAGCGGGCTTCGTCTTGTCCTGCCCTTGCTCAAGGCCCTGCCCCCTCCCCCGCGCACGCTGCCCGTCGTGTACCCACCCCGCCCCCCCGTCCTATTACGTTCCGTTCTGGCAAAGCCCCCACCCCGCCTCGCCTACACCAGCGCAATAAGTGCTGGCTGCCGCCATCTCGGGCGGCGCATATGCGCCGGCGTCCGTGGCAGCATTTATTTGGGAGCGGGGCGGCTGGCGGGCGAGCTGGCGGGGCGGCTTGGCGGGGCGGGCTTGGCGGGCGCTGGCGGGCTGTGCGGGTGGCGGGGCCGCGCTGGCGTAGGCCAGGCGTCAGATTCCAAGGTTTCCCCCGTCAGTCAGTGCCCGCCGCCCGTCGGGCTAAAGCATTGCATTGTTTTATAACAAAGATGGAGAGGGGACAATTGTGCACGAACCTCCGGACATGCACACCTTGGATGCGTGTCTCAAACCATCGGTTCCACAAAGCGTTCTCAGAGCTCCCAAACGGCCCGCAAATTATGTCTTACTTTGCACATTTTGAATCAAGCTTTTACTTTTAATCTGTTTTGGGTTGTATTGGTTTCTATCATAGACTAACCTTTTCTGTTTTATTTTTACATAATCACTGAAGTTAGTTTGATTGTATTTTTAATATTTTCCATAATCTATTAAAAGTTTTCTTACATTTTTCCTTCTGCTCATTACTTTAAATAAAATGTTGAAGAAACCATACGTTTACTATAAAACTCGAACATTTTCGAACGTACAAACTTCATGACAAAAATGCATGAGGAGTCAAAGATTTCTATACAAATTATCAGACCTGCTGTAAAGGTATAGCCAATTGAGCTATAAAATTATATATTTGAAGACAAAATTTTTGTGAGTGAATTTAATTTGAAAAAAGTGTGGACAATTAAAATTAAGAAAACTGTCTTTAAAGAAAGGCACCTAATAGGAGATAACTAGTACAAAGATAACTCGTTGGTTAGTATTTTAAGAAATAAATTTTGTTAATGTTTATCCCCCGAGGCAAACAATCTGAGTGAACCTAAATTTTTCCAAGTCTATTGAGAATAGAGGTGTAGATATCAATAAACATTGTAGAAAAATAAATTTTATACATATTTATATATATTGAAATAGTAGCAAAATTAGTTTTCATTAGAAAGTGGTAAAATATTTAATTTCACTGGCCGGAGCAGGGCGCACAGACGGGCTATGGACTTTCCTTTCTTTCCTTTCCTTCCTCTTCGTTGCCCTACCCGAACTCCTTGCTTACACGTACAGGCATTACACCACTCCACATGTCGGGGGCCAGTCTGGATTTTAGAGCTTGGCCCGTCTAATGGGTTCTGGGGAATACTTGGTTGAGGGAAAACAGGCTGGCCAACGGCAGGTTGGCGGCGGATCTCACCATCCAGGGGACAAAGATCTCCTCCATGTCCAAAGGAAAAACACTAGGAAACACACGAGACTAATGACCTTAGCAGATAACGTGCCCAGAAGCACTAATCAATTACTCAACCAAGATTAATTGTACCACTGGTCTAAACCTTGCAGTCGATCAGCCCATCGAATAGTAAGAAAAAATGGCGGAAAACTTTAATTATTTAGTTGTGGAGTAGTGTAGAAAGAATGTACACAATGTTGTTGGAATAGTTTTTCTAGTTATAAACATTCAGTGGCAAATGTTGGTTATTTTTTTGTTTTCTTTATTGGATTATCTGAATGCTGTTATTTATTAAAAAAATATTATTGTATTAGGGTTTTTCTTTTCTTGGTTTCAGCCAATCAGGAATAAAAAAACTTTTCAAATACATTAATACAGATCTTCAATTAATTATGATGAAGAAGACTGAAATTAAAACTCAACAATTTGTTGAACAACAGTAGGTGAATTTATCTTTTCTCAGTTTGCAATGTTCAAAACTACAGTAGATGAAATAATAAAACTCGTTACATGGCATTATGAACACTTGAAGAGAAACAATATGAATAAAATATGAAAACCTCGCCTGGTAAATAATAAAATAGACACAAGAATTGTCAACAGGCCAAAAGGAATAGCAACAAGATTGTGAATGCTCCTGTCTCGATTGATTACAATTCGCACACAAGACCCATTTCACCCATCACGCGAAGTTCAAATTGGAGAGGTTTAGTATAGTAAATATAGGGGCTTTGATGTGAGATACTGAGATTTATATTATGTTTTTTATTTTCCTTCGTGTTTGTGTAGTTAAATAATGACTATTTCAAATGCGTTTGTTGTAATCGTTTTATGACGGTGAAATTAGTCGATCGTGTTGTGTCCCTAGCTGCTTATTAAACAGGCAATACGTCTTTTAAAGTGTCTTCAAATTCCCTAAAGAGAAAACGCTATGAAGAAGTTGATATACACAAACGATATACATCGTGTCAGTTCCGAAGTGCATGACAAGACTGTAATTCTTGTATTGTACGTGCGTGATTAAGGAAGACATTTTTTCCTTTTGTAAATGGAATGTAAATGTAAATGGATCCGTGAGCCCTAATATCAAAATTTAACAATGATGCTTGTCTGACGACTTTTTCAAAGCATATGCGTTGTCATGATTGATGCAGTGAAACTCAATAATACAAAAACAATTTCCTGAAGAACTTGAGCAGGAAATATTACAAACGGATGAAAATTGGATTAAATGATAAGAATATATCGTCGATCATTTTCAATCCTTTGTGTCAAACCTTTAAAACTGTTAACAATGGTTTGGTAGTTGGGCGAGAAGATTATGGTCTTACCATTAATATAGGTGATAGTGTCTGCAGTGCTATTTCGTCAACATCCGTCACCATCCATCATTTTTAAACTTAAAAATAACCTAAATGTGAGTCTCCTTCACCAAAAAGGGCAAAACATTAGTTAATGGTTTGAAAGATGGCATAGTACTAAATGTTGAAGTCACTAAAAAAACAATTGAAAAAAATGTAATATAGGAACATAATATTTCCCAGCGGTACCGTCTAAAGCGTGATGGTTGGTATTGTCATTTTGGTTTGAATATAGAGGTCTTGAAATAACGTAATGAAACAACATTTTTGAAGTTTCCGATGTTACATGTAAAGCAAATATAGTATTTTTCTGTCGTAAATTTTCTATAGTTAATCCTTTTGTGTGATGTAATTGCAAAGATTCAGCTAGTATTATGTGAAGTGTAGATGATTCTTTTCACACCCGCGTTATATATTCGGCTTTGATGGAGTTATACATTGCCTGGGTGAGTTTTTCAATAAAACTGAATTCAGTTATTTCAGGTTAAATGAAGTATTGGAATTTCTAGACTGAGTAGATAATGTTTTAATTTTGCGCTGTAACTATATTTCTGGTGCTGTGTTTGGGCAGAATGATTCAAATAAATGCCTCCATCTGAGCCCAAACGAACACTTTCAGAAGAGACAGTAGAAAGACGTGTGCGCAACGTGAGCACAAACGCGTGGGAAGGGCGCGGGGCGCGGGGCGCGTGGGCGGCGCGTGCTGCGCCCGCGGCGGCCTCGCCGCAATAAGTGATAATGTTTGCTGAGAAAATAGTTAGTCCAAACAATTTCTGTCAGCAATTACCCCGGGAAAACATTAACAACAAACAGCTCTATAACGCAAACAGAGGAGCCTCGGGTAGCGGAGGTGGAGGCGGCGG
The DNA here is from genome assembly GCA_017312745.1 of Gryllus bimaculatus. NCBI lineage: Eukaryota > Metazoa > Arthropoda > Insecta > Orthoptera > Gryllidae > Gryllus > Gryllus bimaculatus. The sequence continues at coordinate 206,403 of BOPP01000136.1, read as the reverse complement.
TCAATGGCGCGAGATCCACTTGATTGGCGGGGGGGGGCGGGGGGGGCGGGCGGGGGGGCAAGACAGGGCTTCTGTATGCGGATTTCGGCAGCGCGTCGGGGGAGGTGGCAGGGATAAGGGAAAGAGGGAGAACCAATCGCTAGCCTTCTATACAAGGGTTGGCGCAATAGAAGCTTGGTCACTGTACTCTGATTTTGAGAGTCTGACTATTGGGAGACTTGGCTCATGTTGTGGGGCTACAGCCTGTGGTTATAGGAGGTTTGAGGGCCATTGCCCATTCAAAGACGCTGAATGAGGCTTCTTCGAGCCAATTGCATTGTCACAAGTTCACCGAGACTGCGATTTTTAGGACTTTCTGATCGTGGAGAGGGTCCTCCGATTCGAGACCGAGATAACGGCGGCGGTGACTTAGTGTGCTTCTAATGTTTCTTCTAACTTGACAGCAACACTTCGGGCTACATCTATTATTTAGAGAGGTATTTTTAATTATAAGGAGTTACACGAAATATTTAGCGTTTGCTATGACTGTCATATACCAATTTTACTGACAGAGGCGGTAGTGGTTCCTCTGATGTCTTACAGATGGCCGGCGAATGAGTACAAGATATTCTCTTCGTGTGTCGAAACAATGCAAGGTCTGCTATCGGGATGGACTTCATAATAGGTTAAGTTGTGATTTCTTCTTGATTTTCGTTTTCCGAGGATTAAGGGCTATAGCGGTTAAAGTTTTGCTCTGAGGATGCTTTTAGCAAATCCACCCGACTTCTTCTAATCGGATGAGAGTGACGAGAATTCACGGATTCTTGCAGATTGCCACGTACCAACGATTGATGAAGCACTTGGCACTAAATCAATCCCTCCGCATCCTGTGCCCTTATTCCCCCACAACTTCTCAGGATCTCCTACTATTTTATCCTAACGATCTCAGCTCTGCGACTCGTTCTAGGGGTATTGTTCTGGAAATAATATAGGTGCCGACCGAGTCGTATGAGGTCGTGATGACTCTCTCAAGACTAACGAGACTGTTAGGCTTTGAAAGAACAAAAGCATCCAGTTCGGCAGCTCTTTCTGGTAGTTTGGAGGCGTTCCGAGTTATTTCCGTAGGCTCATCGCGCAATGGCTTACCGCGGGGGAGGGACCACCGCTTGGCGCGTCTCCGTTTTGTGGCGTCCGCGCTGTGGAATCGCCTGAAGCTCTCACGCTTTCAGTCAACTAAAACGGGCCCCTTTGGGTCTTTGGCAGAAGTCTGCATTCCCAAAACTGGCCAATTCTGTCACAACCTATCCAATCGGGCTGTCTCCTTAGCGTATTTATAAATTTTACAAGACCTTAATGCAGTCAAATAATAACGTTTAAACGTAAAGTTAAGGTTCCCTATTAAGATGAGATTAACATTATAGAAGTCTGAGGAAGATAGTCTACGTATGCACTGATAACGGATAAAATAAGGGTTTTTATCTCGTTTGCGGTGTAAACGTAGCTTATTTCTTTGAGAACAAATCACTAGGCCTTACGGTGGCAAAAAGAATTGTAGACGGCTCTTAGCATGGCAGGGAACTACTCGCTGAACTGATATACCACCAACAAATGCGTTTTCCCAAACGGTAAGCACGCATTCATAGTACCAGAAAAAACGTACACTAATATTCATTATACCTTACCTTTTCCTTGGGTCTGCTATATTTATTACAGTAAATATGTTAACAAAAAACCGTTTTCACAATACTGATATAACTATATAATCAGTATATCTTGACTTCACGAATCGACAGAACATAGTTCTTTCTTAATTTTTAAAAAAGAATAAATTCTTGATAGTAGTTCTTGATTTTAATAGCACGACGTCATACATTGTTACATAGCAAACATCTTCATTAGAGCCGGTGAGACTTCTTGACTCGCGCAGTTTAACTAATTAAATTAAACCTTTATGTTCCCCGGTTTCATTTGCAGGCTGTACCGCAAGGGCGGAGTCCGCGCTAAGGAAGAGATTCAGTTGGCACGCGCAAGTAAAGCTAACATGCAGAATAACACGATATACCATTTCATTTTTCAGTAAAAAATTTAAATATTTCTTGTTTTGATATTTTTTCCAATCACCCACGGGCGCGGACCCTGCGACCTCTACGTTTTTCTTTTATTGCTCAACATATCCCAAGCATATCAATAAAAGTTGTATCCAACAAATTATGTTGAAAACAGGAGAATGCTGATAAATGCAGACTGCATTATAGAGTTACGGCCGAAGTACCTTCTTTCATCGGCGGCCGACTGCTCTAAACATAATTCCATTTAGAGGGTGTTCCTCCGACGTCTCTCTCCTCACTGTGGGTGTGAGAATGGGCAAGAAGAGGCGGGCGAGGCAAGATGTCATTCTGTGAAGAGGGCGGGTTGGAATTGCCGCGCTAGTTTTACGAGCCGCCCGTCCGCTACCGCTCCAGCTTGCAGCGATCTCAATCGGGCTTGCGGCAGCAGTAGGGGACAACCCCGCACTGGATCCTCCCTTTTTGTACCGGTGCCTGGGCGCAATGCGTGATGTAACCTGCTGGGGCCATCTGGCCTGGACACACCACAACAGCAGCGTCCAATAACGGGATCGCGAGGATTCTCTTCCCACGCGCGCGCGCGCCCCGCCGACCCCGCCCCACATTAGCTCCGCGCGGATGCCGCCTGTCACCGCATTTCGGTCAGGACTCCCTGGTCGTTTTGGGTGAAGTAAGAGTATGGCCTGTACCGATGGGATATGGAAGCTTTTCTGCGAATTAGGTGCGGTGATGTATGTGGAGTATGCTCTCGGTACATGAGAATGGCGGTTCCTCGGGGAAAGCATTGTGTATGCACACTGCGTGGAAATGAGGATGTCGACACCGTACCTCTGGGATTGGCTGTTAGCTTAGGGAGGACAACCGCAACAATCTAATTAGAGCAGCTATACTATCAGGTGGGTGATAGCACGGCTGGTCTGGCACTTAAGAGATCAAAAATTCGTTCAGAATTTATTGTCATGTGATTGAATGACAACTGGAGACGGTGGGGTGGGTTAGTTGTGCCAGGATGTTGATTTGTCGGGCTGTTTGTGAAGACTCTCTATAACGCTTGTGCTGTTTGGGTGTAAAACAACGTATTACTTCTCACGTATTTTAATATGTCGAATTCTGCTCTTCAATAGAAGAGCTTTGTTCTATGTTGGTGGTCTAACTGAGCTCATCAAAATTATGGGAATTCCAACAATGGTAAATGTGATACCCAAAGACGGTCCGCCAGCGTAATTTAGAAATGCTGTTGTCGGTCTAAGAATAGTTGGTCCTCATGATTCTCTTCAGGCACGATTGGCGGAAGAGACAGTCACTCATCGTCGGTGTGAAGTTTCTGCCCCCTTGCCACAGCCCGACTTTTGCGCTTGTCTGATGGGGGGACGCGCGGAGTTCGCAGATTCTGATACACCTGCACACACTGTAGCAGAGATGTATGAGGGTGGCGTCACACATGAGAGAGCGTTCCCTTATGGTTGCGGTGGAGGGAAAATTTTACAGCTTGCACTTAGAGTTAATTTATTAGTAAAGTTCCATAAGAAGTTACTACCTCAGCCCATTCATGACCGGCCTTCTGGAAGACTCACATTTCCCACTTCAGGCCTGTTTTCCTGAATATCACCTTATCGTATGCACGCGCCAATTCTAAAACAAATGAAAACAATGGTTGGCCTCAAAAATATACACACTAACCCCATAAGTGTGATGCTGTTGGTTTAAGGGATTAATCGTCAAGAGAATCCTCCCGCTGAATCATATTCTTAGACCATCTGACAAACATTTAAATGTTTATGATGATCCTGGTGTGATTTGGTAATGTTGGGTGCACAACAGATAATAGTGTAAGGCTACAGCGGTACTTACTCCTTGTTGGCAGCATTCTTCGTGCACCTGGTGGGCTGGGGGTCAGGCACGAACGGGCGGGTGCATCCCCGCTTCCTAGCTGCCTTCTCCAACAATGTCCCCTATGCGGGGCCAATCTCGCCTGCGGGGTATCGGGGCGCGTCGGTTTGCCGCGCGCGTCCTCTCTCGCTCTGCGCCTGGGTATCGGCCCCGCCCAACCGGCTAAGAATCCCGGGCACGCTACAGGGGATTAATTGCACGGCAGTCGACAAATCAAAACATCGAAGCTCTCCGTGGTGAACGTCCGTGTGCGGGATTCGAGCTGGTTGGATAAAGATGGCGTGGAACGTGGAGGGGGCAAGCGATGCACTTGCAAGAGGCGTAAGGGGGAATCGAAAGATGGTGGGCGCGCGGGCTAAAAGGTGTGCCGTGCCTTGTTAGGTCCGTGACTGCCACCATCGACATTCGCCGTTGGTGTCTCGCATGGGCGGTCAGAATAGGACTGCCGAGAGCAAGTAACCATGAGAGGCAGGGGCGCGAAACTTTACGCCAAGGTGGATTTTCCTGGAGACACGGGTTTGGCCTGGGATTTCGGCCCAGCTTCATACCGGACGTCTGGACACGTTCGAAACATCCCTCCTATTTGGAGATGTAAAGCCAGAGCGTCGGGACGCGAGGCCTGAGCGACTCCCGCTGTGGTTGTGAGCAACGTACTGCAATATACGCGGTGGGCATATGACAAGTTTGAGTCAGTCCAACCTGAGACACGACCTCAGCCGACCTACTGACCCACGCAAGTGCTGATTTTTTGTCCGGAGATGAGTATCTATTATTTTTTTGCCTAGCAATTACGACAGGAACTGGTTACGTACTATTAGGGAGGATTGGTTTGAATATCTTTCGTAGCTTGTTCTTAATGGAGCAGTGTGATACTGTCTTTATATGTACTTTTGAATTGTGCTACCGAAGAGACGAGAAGATTGTTTCAACTAAAGTCGGGGTACCCAGAATATGCTGTCTTATACAGTACGCCTTTATATATAAATCTTTAAGGGGTAAAGGCAGTGCAACCATTTCTCCCTCGCTATTTTATTATCTTTTAGAATTTTAATTGTTATATTCCTTACCACAATTTTATAAACCGATTCCAGGGAGGAACATAAGGGGTTAGATGGATTAAGTTTTCGTATTTAACGCTTGTACTCTTTTAGAGTAATCTGACAACAAAATTGTCGAAACCTTAACCGTCATTGTGGCGTACTTCACTTCGTGTGAAACACCATGCCCCTCTCACAGCGCAGACATGCCATAATCGCATGAAAATCTTATAACAACAAAACCCATAGACCCAAAGTTTTAAACACTCGCCGTGTTATTTTCAGTTATCTGTGAACGTAGAGAACTAGCTGTGGACAGGGGTGCTGAATATAGAGTTGTTAATTTAAGAACTAAGTGGTTCGGGAAACGTATCGATTCGCCCGTTTGTTCCTAAACGTGGAGACAACACCAGAATCGTAATACAAGGCAGGAAAATAGTGGCAAAATATTACATATAGATGTCTATTCCTTTTGTAGGAAAGATCAGAAAAAACTTAAAAGGATATTGTCAATTTTAAAAGTAAACGTTTTTGCTAAACCAGAAAATGACTTGGTGCTACAAATAAACCGTGACTGTGGAAACTTTATGGTTAATAATGTTTGTAATTTTTATATGATGGTTTAAAGGATGGATGCCCCTGTAATGACAATTGTTTCCTTTTTGCTGATAATTTGGAAGGGACAAAAAGGGCAGAAACCTATGGTTCATCGGGCATCAACATTTTCTTGGTAAAAAAACGGCATATTTAAATATTATCGGGACTGGGTTAAAAACTATGTTGGGTGTTGTGTTTGCTTTAAATACATAACAACACTTTTTCAATGGAGCTTTACTTTCCTACTTGGGAAAAAGATACCGAACCAAACCTGCCTGTTTAAAAAAACGAATAGTTCTGTTCTTTGGTTTCCCCTAACAAGAGCAAAT
>BOPP01000136.1:151315-187163 GCA_017312745.1 Gryllus bimaculatus | reverse complement strand
GCCCCGCCCCGCCCACAGCACGGCGACCTGAACACAGCGCGGGTGGATAGAAAAAGTATGCCCTGGGTAATGGTAACTCACCCCGCTCGGAACCGGCTGTGAAAGCTCAGTGCCAAACCCGCTCTCTTGGGCATCGCTGAACGGGAGACGCTGGAGTTGGCGCGACCCTTCCCTTCGCTGTGATTGACGGCGCTTTTTGACACTAGTTCCGTAGCTGGGTCGACTTCAACCACAGACAAGAGATATCGAGTGGTCGGTTACTCTGATCGATAGCGTCGGTGATTTCTCCGATGAATCCCAGATTATTTCTGGACCAGTACCATAAGACACGAGCCAACGGCTGCTCGCGTTCTCCTTCTTTATGCTTGACTTGTGCCGCTCGCGCGCAAATCACACTTACTTTATATGCACTGTACTACCACACATATTGGGAGAGCACTCGGAGGAGTAGAGCCTATTGCGGCTGAGACGGAGCCCCTAGATGAAATACCTGGGGGGGGGGGGAGAAAAGCCCGTAAGTTGACGCGTGGACCGGCGCTGGCATAACATTCCACCGGGGGAGACACGTCATTATCTCCTGAGATATATCATCTACTACACTTACGCAACTAGTTATCTAAGAAAATGGGAGTCCGAGATGAATGAACGCTCATTACTCCCAATTTTCATTCAGAAGCGCAACAATCACTTCCTTAATTAGACGAAGAGATTCGATATGTATGTTATTTTTGCTTCAGGCGTCGTCATGAATCATTTCATTTTGTTAAACAAAAAGCTCAAATGGGTATAGTCCTTTTAAATCAATTATTTGAAAATACCAAATTATCTGAAATGGAGAGTTGTAAAGTTGTCGCTGTTCGCTTGAAGCTGACACGAGAAATATGAATCATTCTAAGAGTGAGTTCATGCATTAAGTTCACTCTCGGGAATTGACTAATTCAATTTTTTTCGATAACATAACATTTTTCTAATAAAATATTTTTGTATATTATTAATATAAATGGCCATTTCCGATTTTCTAAATTTTTCGTGGAATAGAATTTCGCGTTTAATGACTTTTATTGACATGCATATGTGTACCGTTTAACGTGCTTTTGGTTAATGAGATTTTTTCACACTTTTTACAAGTTGTACTTGCAAATCTTCCAATCTTGCGGTAATGTAGCGTTGTGAAAAACGTGAATTTCGGTACCTCCTTACTACAACAATGCAATTACGTCAGTATTGTATTTCTGCCACCGTACTTTGCGTAACGTATCTCCCTGAGGCTACAGAAACGAAATTCCAACCACGCCTACAGTAAGCTTGACACCTACGTTCGTTTATATATTCGTTTCCTTTTCTTCCGCTCGTGGAAATACAATCAAGTGTTACGTTTCAAAGCAGTAAACTTGTTTCATCGCAAGGTAATCCAATTGGAAAATTCACGTAATCAATGCGAGAGACTTGCTAAAGTGAGCTGCGTTTTGCGCGCGTACGTGATCGTTGTGGCTCGTCCTCTTTTCTCCTCGACTGAAGATAAGGGCAGCGCTGGTTATGAAGAGAAAAGCTGCCACAAAAGCTTTTCAAATTCAACCACTGCCTTCGTATGGAAGAAACGAAGCAAAAAATACCATCTTTCCGCAATTCCCATCATTGAGAAAATAACATCTTTTCGCCCTAAAATTGATTTGTTTTTTATGTGTTTTGCTTGAAATAATCTGTCGCTACATTTAACGATGAAATGTGAATTTTACTTCAAAGGCGAATTCATTGTAATTTGCCTGTGTTTGTGAAAATTGTTCACTTTTGAATTGACTTTTTTCAACGTGCAGATATTTGTAATGTTTTACGACAATATGGAAAAAGGAAATAAATTACATTCAAATTGTTACTTACCGTTTGAATGTTCCGATAAGACAAAGACAATGACAGTGATAAGATGTAATACGATTAGAGAAGGTCACTGTAGAAAAATTAATATAACGTATTTTAAGTAATGTCAATGTAAACCAGTGTAAGTCATTTAGTAAGAAAATTAAAAATAAGAAATTTTGCACAAAAAGAGGTTGAATGTAATACAAGTTTTCGAGGGCAAAACATGAATATTGATATGTGATCGAAATAAAAAAACTAAATAGCACATGTTGTTCAAAAATTAACGCAATGTGATTGATTTTATTGTCAGTTTGTCTTATATTCGTTTACAAAGTTAAAAACGAGTGACAAATTCTTTTAGGTGGTGTATCACAATATGCCAAACGATAGTACTCTGCTTCTGAAAAGAACAAGAAAAAATGCTCAACACAATTATTTTTTGAAAAGGCTATTATAAATATTAATGTAAGAACTAGAAAGTAAATTTTTAGGCAAAGTGTTTGTGTCTTTCAGTTCATTAAGCTCGAAATTCACGGGTATCCTTGAAAGTAAATTTCGTTTCCGCAAAGATAAAATGATATTAAGTTTTTTTATCTTTGTAAATACATTCGCTACTAGTAATTATTCATATAATTGTATTCACTGTACACATTTTTCAAAGTTTATAATATTGTATCAATTTATTTTATTTTTCAACTTTACAACAATGTACTGAATAGTTACTTGCACAAACCAAGCCAATGAATTTTATCAAAACTATTTCTTTTGAGTGGACCCCGTGTTTACTTCACGAAACCGAAATTAGAGCAAAAGCCGGCGTGCTCGAAATCCAGCTTTGGCTTGAGAGAAGAAACCGCGAATCGAGCGCTTCTCCCCTATGAAAATACGCGCGTGCACGCAAAAACACACACACACACACACACACACACACACGTAATCACACGAGCAGGCGGAGGATCCATATGCAGCGTGTGTTCTAATGGCGCGCGCGCGTTGGAAGGCCCGGGCGCCCCGCCCAACGCGCCCCGCCGGAAGGTGAAGCGCCTCCGCTCTGAATGCTCGAAGACGTTTCGCGGCGGTGGAGGCGGCGCCACAAGCCCAAGGGCAAGGAACTGCCGGGGGGGTGGGGGGTGGACAGGACGGTTATGACCAAACAATATCAGAATTATGCAAGTATTTATAACATAAAACTTGAAACTTTGACCAGAAATATGACCAAAAAAACTCGAAAGGTGAAAATACTGCCACCAGGTAAATAACGGATCAGTTGGCTTCTCACATGTCGTGGGGCTCACAGACGTGTAAGAAAACATCAGCGCTAATTACACATTCCTTCACTCTACAGTTTTGAGCTTTGAAAGAACATAGCTGTTGTGCCTAAATCTAGAAAATAAAATACTTTCCGGTAGAAATGAAAAAAAATTATGAATCGAAAAATTTGATGCAGATCCCCTCACGTTGCATTTTGGGAACTTTCTATATCTTCACGCTATTTAAATAATCATTCATCGAAACTATACTTTCAAAAACTAGCACATTCATAACTCACACCTTCTCCTCTGCCGTCCTCTCTCTCTCTCTCACTCACACTCTCTCACTCTCTATTCCTCTCTCTCTTCCTCTCTCTCTCTTCCTCTCTCTCTTCCTCTCTCTTGGTGGTGGCGGCGGCTCCCATCTCTCTTGTCCGGCTCTCTTCATCTTTATTCCGTGGAACCGGTGCGGAGAATCTCCTACTCTCTTCTCTGCTCACTCATCTCCTCATTCCTCCTCTCTCTTTCCTCTCTCCTCTCTTCTCTCTCTTCCTCTTCCTCTCTCTTTCTCTCTCTCCTTCCTCTACTCTCTCTTCCTCATTCGAATCTCTTACTCTTCTCTCTTCCTCTCTCTTCCTCTCTGCTCGTTCTCTCTCGTCTCGCCCTCTCTCCTCGTCTCTCTCTTCCCCCTCCTCTCTCTTCCTCTCTCTCTTTCCTCTCTCATCTCTTCCTGACTGCTCGTGGACTGGCTTGCTCGGATCCTCTTCCCTCTCTCTCTCTCCTCCCTTACCTCTCTCTCTTCTCTCCTCTCTCTTCTCTCTTTCTCCTCTCTCTCTCTGCTCTCCTATTCCTCTTTCCTTCCTCGCTATCGTTTCTCTCTTCTGCTCAGGTATGTGTCTTTCGTCTGATATCTTTTCCTCCTTCTTTTCTCTCTCGAAGGTACTGGTGTTAGACTGGTTCGATTGTGTGGTTGTAGATCTGGTCTGACCGCTAGCGTTCTTAGGTCTGGTTTCACGCTTGGATGTGGCAATGTGTTGCGACGATGTACCAAGGTCTCATTCTGCTGTAGGTGTGTGTCGGGATTACTGCTCGTGTTCTGTATCGCTGTATCCTATGTCTCTCTCTCTCTTCCCACTCTCCCCTCTTCCCCCCTCTCCCTCTTCCCCCTCTCTCTGCTTCTTCCTCCCGAGGTCATCATCTTCGCCTCGCTCTCTCTCTTCCCCCTCTCTCTCTTCCCCCCTCCGTCTCTCAGTCTTACCTGGCCCTCTGCTCTCTCATTCCTCCCTCTCTCTTCTTTCCCCCCTCTCTCCTCTCTTTCCCCTCTCTCTCTCTCTCTTCCCCCTCTCTTCTCTCTCTTTCCCCCGCTGTTAATGTTCTCTCTTCTCTTTCTTCCCCTACGGTCTTCTCTCGCCTCTTTCCCCCATCTCTCTCGTCTCTTACTTTCCCCCCTCTCTCTCTCTCTCTTCCCCCACTCTCTCTCTTCCCCCCCTCATTCGTCTCTCTTTCTTCATCTCTTCCTCTCTCATCCACACATATCCTTGTCAATCTTTTTTATTATATCTGTAAATATGTAACGTACCTGTTTAATTCCCTTGATCTTAAAATATATATCCGCTGATATATCGCCAACAAATCTTGGATGTGCCACACACATTAAGTGTGTAGTGGGTCTCCGGAAAAATTAGTGGTCCATAACAATCGGCGGGCGCGGGACTGCAGTTGTTAAAATTTGGCAAATAAACTCTAATACAGCGCGTCCTTTCAAGCTTATAGAATGGAAAGAAACAAAGAAAATCCTGCTATCCACGCGCTCCATGAAGGGGTGTGGAACGCATTAGTAATCAATGGAAAGGTTGAGCTACTGCTAGAGCGACGCCACCACTGTCCCCCGCCCCAATAAATGCGAAGTTTCGCATCATTTTCATCACGTGCGATCGTTTGACACGCCGTTAGAAAAATATTTACATGGTTAGGTTTTTAAAAAAAGTATGTAAAAAAACAAAATTTTCAAAAACAACTTCACGATGTTCTCAAAAAACTTTCTACTCAAAAGAGCTGGATCGAATTCAGACCTGCTTGTTAGAGTAGATTCTAGCGGCCGCTGCTTGTGGTCGGTAGCTTTGTTCGTGGTTTCGCCGATCAACATTCTAGTGAATCCGCCTGAGGAGAACCCAACCAAACGGTCGCCCATTCCTCTTCCCTCGCCCTACCTCACACCCTTCAGCTGATCTGCACTTAACAACTCAGACACTTGTCCTGGATACACGGTCAGAACTTATCCTAGCTGGAGAAAGCCACAGAAAAACGAAGGTCAGACAAAGAGCGACGCTTGGTTGGCAAAATGAGCGATGAGCCTGACCTGTCAGGCGGCGCCGGATGAGTAAGGCGCGGAAGATCACACCGTCACCTCCCGAGTCAAACACAGAGGCAACACAGGATCTCGGCCAAATAACTCGCGCCGAAATCAAATCCAATCAAACTTTCTAATTTGCTGAATAAATAAAAAAAATACCGCCAATTTAAAAGTAAGCATTGTCCTGCCCTTATGGGAAGCTGAAGCTTGCGGCTGCCGCCCCGGGGCGGTTGCAAACGTCGTCGGCGGCGGGTGGCGCCCCGGCTGCCGGAACGCTATGCACCTGCGGCCAGCGTGCCCCCGACCGCCCCCGCCCCGCCCGCCCCTGCCTTCCCTCGCAGCCTCTGCCGCGAAAGCTCCTCCGCCGGCCGTGCACGGGGTATTTGCTGAGGTGGTTTCGCACTTCCGTAGGCATGATTTATTTCATTGTTGTTTTTTTAAATTTATTTTTATATATCTCATTTATTTTACGTATTTCGCTTGTTTGGATGCATTGTGCTTATTTTACATATTTTATTAATTGATATCTGAAACGTTGAATACGGAGGTTGCCTTTTATGTTTCGGGATTTGGCAACCTTGGTGTTGTAATCTGGCAACTGACAGCTCTATCGTAAAGTTGGATGTTTTGAGGTTATACGTACTCAGAACGTATTTACATACGAGAGCTATTTGTGTTGTTTACAGTAACTTAAAAGATTCATCTTGGCCCAAAAATGGAATTAAATTGTGAACATTTTCGTGCGATTATTTTTTACAACGTTCGACGTGGATTAACTCAGCAACAGTGCATGGATGAACTTAATTCAATTTTTGGCCATGAAGCTCCATCAAGGACCAGTGGTTATCGATCGTATCTATCGTAGTCGTAGTTCACTCCAAGGCGAATTTCGCGAACGTCGTCCAAAATCAGTTGTTTCGACAATCATTGATGCTGTGCGTGAACTGATATTACAAGATCGTCATGTGATCTATCGTGAAATTGAGACAACCTTAGGCATTAGTGGGATCAGCATACATTCAATATTGCATGAACATTTGACTGTCAAAAAATTTGTTCGCGTTGGATTCCACACAATTTGTCAATCGCTCAAAAAAGGCTCGTGTCGATTGGTCGAAACAAATACTCAAAAAATATGATCGCGGTGCTTCGAAACACGTCTATTACATCGTGCCAGGTGATGAATCGTGGATTTACGCGTATGAGCCTGTCACTCGGTCCAGTCACATGTCTAATTATTTTGACTTTGGGGCATGCAAAACTAATTGGTTGCATGATCGGTAAGTAACATTTGATATGATTCGCTTTCATTTCATGAACGTTGGCAAACTTGTGCTTGAGACTGTCGTCCTCCTAATTGAACAGCAGGGATTACCATTAACTGAAGGAACATGAAAACAATAAATTCATAGTGCTAAAACTCAAGAAAAGTGTACTATATTCTTTTATTTAAACCAGTAGATCTTACTTAGATTGAGAGTTTAATTGAATGACTAATGAAAGTGAACTCGACACTCTAATTCTCTGTAATTGTGGACTCAATATTTACCTTCGACTAAAATGGCCTCATTTTTAATTTCTCTATTCAAAGATTATTGCTGTTGTAACTTGCCAACAAAGAACAGTCCACGTGCCAATAATAAAACAATAATGGTAAGTATTATTGTTATTATTATATATATAAAAATCCATTGTAACATTCTCACGTAATTTTAGATACGTTTTGTATATATACTTCCAATATTCTTTTTAGAGAATCGGAGTTAAATCACTCGTGAAAAATGTACCTAACCTCCAACTGCACTTGCTCTATTGACACACCCTTTGAAGACAATACCAGAAGGCGCTCCAGCTCATTCAGCTGGCGGAAGTCGTAAATTCATGGAGCGATGCGAATTCGAACATCCGGTTCTGACCGTGCCCGTGCACTTGTTCCCGAGTTGGTTGTTCCCCTCCGGGGTTGGTGCCGCGCACGAGGGGGCGTGGGCGCTGCCCGGGGCCCGGGATCGCAGTCCGCGCTCTCGCGGTCTCTAGTTTCTTTGTGCAATTGTTTACGCTGGTTATTGTTAGTGAGATGCATGTAATAGATTGATGGGTTAGTAATGTCGTTTTCATTTCCGGTAATGGTTTTGATTGGGTACCGTCTTGAACGAATATATTTTTTAGTCTTGTAGTAATGCTTTTTATTCACTGCGTATTGTTCATGCCCCGCCCCACGCCTCCTCGGCTGAGGCAGCTCACTGCCACTGCAGCGTCTCTGACCGGCAGATCCTCGGGTTGCACCGCTGAAGGCGGTGGATTTCCGATAACTAGCTCGGAACTCTAGTGTTCGGCTGCTCTGCTATAGTCTTTAGGGTCTTGTGATTTTTTTTTGACGAAGACGCGGCGAATTTCGCTGCAGTAGGTACCCTGACAAACAGACCACGGACCTCAAACGATCTTTCCTTCCTTATCCTTGGTTTCTCATATCCCCTTATACACACCACATATATATGCGCGATTTTTCTTCTGGCCGGAGAGGGGCGACCCACTGGCGGAGACACCTGGAGGGGGAGCTCAGAGAGTCGAAGTGTAAGTCGGCGCCGGGTCTTACGTTCCAGGGGAAAAGCACCGCCATTTCCCGGCATATAACACGCGCTACGGCAGAAATGCCAGGGTAGTTGACGCAGCACGAGTCTATCATTCAGTCAGTCAATGAAAGTAGGCGCTCTCCCACGCGAGTAGGAAATCAATTACTGCAGTAAGTATGCTATTTGTCTTGATCATCCGATTTGCAAAATCTTTTCTACATTCAATTGCCTCTCTTGTAATGTCACTTAATGGCACTTAAGCTAAATACTATTTTATTTAATCAACCGCCTTAATTACACAATCTAATGTTTTCTTGTAATCTACAGAACATTTGGACATGCTAGATTACCACTGTTTCTGCTGAATCTGAAGAATGGCAATCTCTCGTCATAATACTTTCTATTGCTATACACTTGCTATTATTTGTTTTGCAAATATCTTACCTCTCTGGGTTCCGGCCCCAGATATATGTTATAATGACATTTGGAATCAAACATTGCATTCATGGCAATATAACCATCTTGTAGCGATCTACAATCTTATGCGGTAGGCAATTGGTTGGTCATTGCGAATCGATAATTGCACTTCGTAACAATCCTGTTTTCAGTTTGTCTAATGAAACTATTGTTTGGAAGGTGTAATAGAGCTTATGCTCCATGCACGTACGTTAATATGCTTTGTAACACCGTCCTAGCAACAATTATTTCATTAGACAAACCAAGTCCGATCCAATTGTTAGATAAGTAAAGAAAGTGCTATTCCATTTCATCCTCTTTCACTCTTCTTTCTAATTGTATCCTATTAAAAATCCACTAGGTTCACGCCAATTGTTTTGTTTCCTCCCTAAGACCGAATTCCAACTCATGACTACGAGGCAAGGTGTTCGATTGGTTCGGAATCTAACGACATCCAGAATCTAGCCCATCATTAATTATTTTTCATTTATAAAATACATGAATCGCGTAGTTTAGAAACCCCTCATGTTCATTTAATTTTACAGAATTTGAGATATGCTGATCAAACAATATAATATAAACAGTCGCATCGACTGATATAAAAATCCTTCCAATCCACCCCGAATTGTGGGTTTGTCATCTGGCTAAAGTTTGAGTTTGGTGCAGAATCGGGTGAAAAGTAATTCAGTTTTTTTTTCTTTTCCCCAAGTATCTTGGAGAGCAGACATGAGGGGTTTCTGCATATATTGATTCATATTGTAATTCATTTCTATCGCAAAGTACTTTATTTCTATACTTAGGCAAAACAGCTATCTCCTTCCAAAGCTCAAAACTGTAGGTCGAAGGAATGTTCTTACACGCCTGCCCCACGACGTGTGAGAAACCAACCGATCTGTTGTTTACACCACGGCAGGATATCCACCTCCTCATGTCAAGTTTGAACCGGAACTTCTGCTGCGCTGGGTCACACTCGAGTCTTTGAAACAAACAAATGCATAATAAACTATTCTATCCCACATTTGTAGTGGTTTCTGATTTTTTAACTAAGATAAACCTACTATTTTTTATATGATCAGTTCTCCACTTGTAGGTTTTTTTAATTGCAAGCAACATTCCATGGAGAACTTTCTGCCGAAAAACACACATTACAGGGCCCTGACAATGAAAGTGCCAAATCCAATGCTAAATTTGGAAAAAAAATTCTAACACGTGATGTAGCCACAATTCAAATTTGTGGGTCATTGATACCGAAGAGACGATTGACAGCAAAACAGTATGTTGTATGATAGTGTTAAGCACATTTAAGAGAATGGTGCAGGTCTCATGTTTGTTGAGAAGCCTGATTTTTCGAAAACTGAAAGAATTCAAAAATATATGGCTTCTTCCTACAACTACAATTACGAAGATACACATTTCTCTTAATAAAATGTGTTCATGAAAAACAGATCTAAAAATAATGTCATGTTCAATTTTTCAAAAACATGAGTATTTTTGCATTTTGGGTAAAACAGCTATTTTTATTTTCTTTAAACCATTTTTTCTTAAAACAAACATAATGTTTTGATTCAATTTAGAGCTTAGATAGCGGAAAGAACCCTTAAGCGAATGGGTATAGGTCTCATATTCGTTAAAATACCTGATTTTTTGAAAATGTAAAAATGTAAAAAAAAAATCGGCGTCTTCCTTAAACTACAATATTGTGAAAATACATTTTTCTTAATGAAAGGTGTTCATCAAAAACAGTTCTTTAAATAAAGTCCTTTTAAATATTTTGAAAATGTGAGTACTTTTTGTGTGATTTGGCGACAAACATAGTCGCCCACTCCGAATTTACTGTGCGTCGTGAACGTAATCCCAGGCAATTGGATGATTT
Organism: Gryllus bimaculatus; assembly: GCA_017312745.1. Lineage (NCBI taxonomy): Eukaryota > Metazoa > Arthropoda > Insecta > Orthoptera > Gryllidae > Gryllus > Gryllus bimaculatus. Next base: position 176,804 of record BOPP01000136.1, on the reverse strand, counting down.
TTTATTTAGAATTTATACATTATTTCATACTTCTTTGTTCGTTTCTTACATTCGAGATTTAATTATACATTTACAAATTAATATTTTAGAAATTATTTAAAACCTATTTAAAATGTATGAAATAAAAATTTCTATCCTTCAGGGAATATCAGATTAGAATACAACAATGGCTCGACAGCAATGACTCGGGAGCTAATCTCTGTCAATTACGTCTTATTGTGTGGACATGATTTATCTATGTGAAAAGCAGTTATAGTTGTCAAATTTGTGTGCAAATGCGCTTGAAATACGTAGTTTGTAATGAATTTTACTAAAAATATTGACTGATATGTGTTAATAAGGAGAGAAATTCTGGTGTAAATAGTATTACATAACTGTTAGAAAGTACGTGCTGTATTAGCACCACTAGTTCCTTATTATCAGGATGAATATCACCATCATTAGTCACTACAATGTAACACACCTTTCACGTATCGTTCACCTTCTCAAAATTATTTTCATTCCCACTCCCACTTCCGAAGTAGTCTTCCTCATGAAAACGACCTCGTCGTACACTCATCAAATTTTGTTAAAACTCTTGTGTTGTTCGCCACATCTCAAATTCACACAGATTCTGAAGAAACATAGGCATCTAAATTGCCAAAGCAATGTGTGCAGTTCACGAATCACCTCAACTGGCAAACTACGTCTGTGTGTCCCCTCCGGCCATTTGGAGGTGAGCAGATGATGAGCCTCTTCCTGTGAGCACTCAACTATCCAAAGGTGGGCGAGACAGCGCATCTCAACACCGAAGATAACCCGAATTTTGTAAAAGAAAAGAATCTGAATGACCTCGTAGACCCCCCATCATACCAGTTAAGGGTTAAAAGCGCGAATCAGGTGAACGAATACCTGAATTAGGACTTCTGAATATTAATTATTGTGAAATAGGTATTTTCGAGTGTTTTTGATTTAGGGTTACTTATTTATTACCTTTGCTTGCGCTATAGTTTTTCCTTTACTTTATATTAGAATGCTTCGGAAGGCAAGCTAGTTTTCAAAACACTACATTCATCGTATTTATCTATGATTTAGATAAAAATTTTACTTACATAAGATGGATTATTTCTGGAGTATCTTGTAACATTCGAACTCGTTAAGTGTCTGTAAACAATTTCTGAACTTTGCTTTGCAACAAGAACAGACAAGAAGTTTTTGACAATAATGAAGAACACTGCTTATGCTTTTCAAAACCGTTTCTTATGCAGTTCGTAACTATTATTTACATATCCTTAACTTTTCATCTTCTAATTTCAGAAAATCATTTGAAGCAACGTTGAGTTTTAGTAGTCGGTTGAAATGTACTTATCAATCTATCCCATTCTCTTATTTCAACTTTGTCTACTATTCATACTCTGTTTGCCACCCAACTGTTCTAAATACTTTTGGTCTTTTGTTGATTCACTCACTATGAAGACATTCACCTAGTCAAAATTTCTATTTTATTTCAGAACTACCGAATGCAACCAAAACAAATGACATCCTTCAAATATAGAAAAATAAATTTTTTCCACAATTCACAGAAATCGATTTATCACTTTTATGTGTGTAATGATAACATTATCATACATAATCCATACACATACAGAATACTCGAAAAAGCAACGAAAATATTAGGGTTTGTACATGGATTTTTTTCATAATTTCAATTTGTTTATATTTAAATAATTTTTGCAACAGATGTTGACAAGAAAAATATATAAAATATCTTAAAACAGAATATTAATAAAAACGGCAAATTTTCAACCAAAAATTACTTTGTTTAGATAAATGTTCGTATAATATTCTGCAAGTATGTAATTCCGTATTCTCTTGCACTAAACGTTTAGAACTCAGATGGAGTATTTAGTCACAAGCAACGCCTTTCTTGGAAGGGGGTCAGGAGAGTTCACCCTCCCGTCCAAAATATGTTGACGACTTAAAAATTTGTGTTTTTTTTTTATTTCTCAATTTCATATCATTGTAGAATATGCAATAGTGAGCTGTTTTGTTAAGGAAATAATTAAAATACATCGTTCAAATTGCAAATTGGTCTTCTGTATTCTATATTACTACAATCCCTCCCCCTCCCTGCCCCTCTCTCGAAAAAATCTGGTTCGCGCATTGCACGAGCGTAATAATATAAAGAGCGCGAGGTTCAGTTTCTTTCCGAGGGTGCAACGAAATAATTTGTTCGGTTTTCCATATCGATAAGAAAAATATAAAACATTACTAGTTTTTTATGGTTTTCATTACTTTTCTTTCCTTTTATACATTCTTTTTCTCAAAACTAACACACACACACACACACACACACACACATATATATATATGAACTTATATAGTTATTACGAACAATGCTACTTGTAATTCCAGAATTATTATTACTTAGCCAATGTTGAATACATAGTCACGCGCGTTAGAAATATACAATGCATGAGGTGAAATATTGCTCGTAAAATTCGGGACATTCCGTAAAATACGAGGCAGATAACAATTCTAAAATTACGTGACCGAAAATAAACTTTTTGTCGTCTGCCGACTTTGAACCATGACTCTGAGGTAATTTAAAAGACAATTACAATGCAAATAAAACAATCACCCTTGACATACAGATAGATTAGAGATTTGAAGAGGAGGTAACGGGGGGGGGCAGTTATTGAAATAGAGAAACTTGTGATTCGGGTTTAGTGGATTTTCGGATAAGTAACTGTATTGTTCACCTAAGGCCTTTGTCACCCGGGCCGTTGCGTTGACGCGGGCCAAGTAACGCGCGTCATAGATTAACACATTACCTTACGCGACACGGCACATGAGCGTTCTTGGCCGTTCCGCATAAGATACAATGTTAATTTACGGACCCGTATTACTTAACGCGCGTCAACGCAACGCTCGTGTGACTGAGCTGAAAGATTGTTTTATAATTAGGTAAAACGTTTATTTTAGTTTTTTTGTTTAATTTCCTGCAGCGGTAGATATTAGTAGAGGGCTGTTATTATTTCAGATAGATTTGTGATGCTGGTTTAGTCGATTTTCGGATAGTAAGGAACTGCATTGTTCACCCAAAACGTGCTTCATAATCACGTAAAAAGTTTATTTTCAATTTTGCGCGAAGGAATGTGCGGCGGAAGATATTGCAGGAGGGAACTCACCTGTGCGTGCGTTGGCTGCGAGTCGCCGGGCGGGCGCGCGCGTGCGGCAGTGGCGAGCACCTGCGTGGCGTGGCGTGGTGTGGCGTGGTGTGGCGTGCAGCTGCAGCGCTGGCCGTGCGCTCGCCTCCGCGGCCCCGCTCCCACTGGTTTTCGCCCGCGCCTCGACGCCCGCGCTTCCCGCGGCGGCCGACAGGCGCGCTGCCGCCCTCGAAGGCCCCCTCCCTCCGCCCACCGCTCGCTCGCGCTGACGTGTAGTGAGTTTGTGCCTCGGGGAAAAATCAAAATTACTCGGGGTTGCTTTTCTTTTAGAATATTGAATTAGAGGCTTTACACAAAATTAAGCAAATAGGTTATACATTAATTTTAAGTGCGGATATTGGAGCTCTATTGTAGCTTGATGCAACATCAACTATTATATTATTATTATTATTATTATTATTATTATTTATTATTATTATTATGTTTTGATGTTGTTGTTGTTGTTGTTGTTGTTGTTGTATTACTTTTTTCTCAGCTCTGGTAAACGTGCTCACCTTCTCCACGGTTGTTTTAGGTATTAGTCCGGTCGCAGAAAAAGTTCATTTTATATCTGGATTTACGACATACTTGTTCTTACAATGTGGGCTGTTTGCAACAGAACTGTTCGCTGATCCATGTCCGGAATATGTCGGTTCCATATCGGGCAGTAGAAGTTCTGCTACGTTGTTAGGAAGCTTTTACTGACAAGGCCCTCCGCCGATGTCATGAGTGAGTATTGTGATGGTGTGTTCTGGGTCCATCACAAAATTTGATCACTGTAGGAATGAGAAATTTGTGACATAATTACGGGAAAAATAAACGAATTTCGAAATGAACGCGATAATCAAGAAATAAATATAGAAGGCCACATTGGAAGTGACCAGCGTATGAAACTGAAGAATAGTGGTAGAATAGTAGGTTATAATACGACACATAATTCCCATGCTTAGGAAATAACGGTAATAAATAAAACTAGAGGTGTTGCAGCAGTATATACTTTCTCCCAATATTAGAAATATTTACATAATACTGAAATATTGTACTTTCTGACGTACTAAAAACGCAGTTATAACGCAGTACAAATTCAACCAATTCAAACGAAGCGCCTATGATGCATATCTACCTATGATGCTATGATGCATATCGTTTTTTGACAGCCAGGAATCGTAGTTCATTCCTAATTTTTACAGACGAAAATGCATAAATTTAATTATTACAGTATTTGCAGCAAATTATACAAAAAAAATATTTCATACAAGCTTGCCTTGATGCAGACACAGATGCACACACGGATGCAGACAGACGGATGCAGACAGACGGATGCAGACAGACGTATGCAGACAGACGGATGCAGACAGACGGATGCAGACAGACGGATGCAGACAGACGGATGCAGACAGACGGATTTTTGCAATCAATTAATTTTTCTGTGTTAAGGACCCACAAACCATGAATTCTGTCTACAGAACGTGTTCATTTGTTCGTTGAAAACATTTGTTCGTTAAATTTGTTATTGTGCGAAAAATAATCTCCAATTTGCTGAATCAATTAGTTTTCTCATCAATTACATAATGTTCTATTTTAATTATCTGACTTTAATATTTACTACACGGTCGTTTTATTGCATTTGTGCATATAATTACATCAGTTGATGTTTTACAAAGTTCCTCGAAAACTATTACTTTTTTTAAGAAAATGAGCTCAAATTTCACATTTTCAAAAACGCTCAAACATTATCTCGAAAACTGCTCCAAATACTTTCTTTACATTTTTGTACGGATAATGCTAATTGAACTAATATTGCATTAGAGTCACTAAGATGTAAGAGTTTTTCAAACATTAAATAAAATAATAATACATATTTTGAATCTTCATCATTTGAATCGTCAATAATTACATATGGGCATTTATTATGCATAGTGAGATTTGTGAGTACAATTGCTAAAAACTATTTCTTATGAATTCTTCCAGAAAATTGAAATGTTTGGATAAAAATGAGCTTCAAAATACGGATTTTTAAAAACATTCATTCGTTTTCTTAAAAACTGCTCCAAATTTTTCAATAGAAATGACCTTATTTGATCATATTTTATTCATTTTCACTACTTGAAATCAATTTACATTCTACTATTAGGGATCCGAAAAAATGAGAAAACGTGTAAAATTGCCTAAAGGCACCTAAAGATGACAGCTGAGAAGACGACAGGGTTAAACTGAAAAGAAATCTTCAGGCTGACGAATAAGGAAACTAAATATTAGGAGAAACTCTGTGCTATTATGTAGCATCATCAGTTTTTTAGTTGTGGATGAATTACAGGAGATGGAACATTTTTGGAACCCTATTTTATTTTCTTAAATAAAATGATCTGACGTAAGAGAAAATAAAATGATCTAGGAATTATGTCATATCTGCCATGACTACGCAATGTGGCATTATAATGTGATTTCAAAGTGAATATCGAGTGTGTAAAGGGTGAAAATCTCATTACAAATGGTGAACATTTCTGGGAATAGCCTTAGGGGATTCTACTTATCCTTTGAAGTACACGTTGAATGGATGGTAATTTTTTGTTTTGCTTGCTGTGTATACTGCTTTTTCTGTTCGGAGGGAGACATTTGTTTCATTTGCTACTGATTTCCAGCTCAAACACAAGTGTTTCCAAACTTCTTTCGCATCTTAACAGGTTTTGGAAATAAATTATATTCTTTCCGTTCAGCCCTATAAGAAAAAAAAACCAGTAATTTTTAAGCTCCTTGATTCTCAATTGTGCCATATAAATGCTGGTCTTTTAAGAATATATTTTACAAATCAAACTTTCAAGCACTCGAGGAGTAATGTAACAAACTCACGCTTCAACATAATGTATTCAATATCTGTGATATTTTCTAGTGTACTACATTACGGGAAAAAACTAAACACTTGTGCTAATTGAGAAAATATGCAAATATTATATTCTAGTTAGTTAATTTTGCGAAAATAGATCATTAATGATTGCGAGTATAAAACGTTTTAAAGATAAAAATCTTCCAAACATTGTTATGGCAATGTATGGCCAATGTTGTTGAACATCGTTGAAATAAAAATTGTCTATTATATTGCTAAGAAATGTATTGCCCTTGCATCCAACAAAAAGGTCAATTTTACTTAGAAAACATGGTGTGCTGCGTTTCAAGAAGTTTAGATTTGTACCCAATTGCTGAAGTATTGGAAGTACATAATATCTATTATAACTATAAAAGTGAAATTGTGTACATACGCATGTAATTCAAAAAAATAGCTTCACTAGAGAAATTGCTTCTAAACTTGGTTTGATTACTTATGGGCGCACAAGAATTGATGCGATTCAAAATGTTACTCCAAAATATGTTCGTTACGAAATTTCACAATATTATTTTCGAGCTGAATTCGAAATCCAGTGCTTGCTTGACCATCATTGAAATCAATATATGATACATTTGAACCGAAAGAAAGCAATGTGGGAACTTTGTACTCAGAGATTTCGTAGATGTATAACGAGTAATATTTCATAAATTGATGTTTCCATATTATTTGTAGAGATATTATTCAACTACTCGTATAGCGATTATTTTAAGATTTAATCAAATTTCACACCAAACATGTAACTTTGGTTATTTAACATATTTTTATTTAAAACAAAACCTTTAAATCTGTTCAAATAATATTTAAAAATTAATAGCAATGTTGACAAGAGCAGAAATGCTGTAAAGGTCATCAAACATTAATAAATACAGAGAAGTCATAAACTGACAAATTAATGAAACTATTTTACTTCACCTATTGTTTTTATAATAATCAAAATAAAGAAATATTTGCTTTTGCAATAAAATCATAATAAAAAGAAAACGAACATTGTGCAACAACCATCTTGTAATCAATGATTTTACTGTTACATATTACATATGTGTTTTACAATATGTTTCTTATATATAGATAGTTTTATTATGTTGCATACAGTTCACTTCTTGAAATATAAACTTGAAAACGATTTACTAGTATTTCCTACATAGAGTTTGATTTATTTGGTCAAAACAGTAGAAACTGTATGTGACGCATGGGGGAGAAAAAACTGTACACGTTTTCTTGTGTTCCAGAAGCCCTTCCCAATATTGGAATTACAAATAGTTGAAAGATGAATAAAAGTTTAAAATACTATTATTATTAATATTATTATTATCATTAAGAAACGTAAGATTAGCAACATTTGAAGAAACAAGGCATTTTCATTCACGAGTTGTAGAAAACTTATTTATATCGACAAACGAACTACAGATTTGATTCCTCTGCATTGCCAAAAAATTGCAATTCTCTCCCAGCTCTACTCCTAACACTGCCAGCATTACAAGCCAAAGGAGAGTTAAACAAAACGTGTTCATATTGAAGCTGCATTTATGTTCAAAAGCAAAACCAGGGCCATCTCGGAATTTGCTCAATGGATCAGGGAAACTGCACAAAAACCTGGTCGAGGTGTAGTTTAGCGCACCAATTCATAACATCATACACACTTTCATCGTTGTCCAAACATTCTTGAAGTTCTCAAACAATCCAGTTCTTTCACATTGGATCATTTCACTCTGTTAATAAGCGGAAAATAGAGAATGCAGTTCCACATTTAGGGCATCTCTTCACTAGTGTTTTTGAGATGAGATGAGTGTGTGTCAAGTAGGAATGATCTACTCTTAGTCTCGTCAATATACATTGAATCTTTTGTTCTTGATGTATGTTTGATGCTTCCACACATTGTTGCGGATCAAGTATACTTTTGGCCTTGAGTTTTCCCAGATGTTCCATTTTTGCCAGATGCATTAATTTATAGCTCTTTTTACTTTCCAGTGTACGGACGTATATACGTAGAATAGGGAAAGGTATGTGATGCTGCGGAAATTCGATTTGAAGATTTCAACGGAAATACACGTTTTCGGGTCATGTGATACCGATTTTCTTTTCATAACATCCGTCCGTTCTTTTTCAGTCTGTCACTCTCTATCCGTCATTCGTCCGTCCGACCGTCTGTCTGGTGAATGTGAACAACACTAGCGTCTGAACCATGAGAAGATTTTTTTTGAAACTGAATAAAACCCTGTCCATTAGATTTGAGTCGAAGCTCTGCAGTTTTGAAAAATATTCATTAATCTTTGGAGTTACTTTACATGAAGCCCCTAGGACATTTTCAAAATTTTCTCAAAAACGGCTCCAATTTTTTTTTAAATTCTTCTAAAGAATAGAGTAAAATGCACTAATAAAGGTGGCATAGGTCCGATTTTCACTGGTAACTAAATTTTTGAAAATTTAAAAAGTTTGAATTATTTTCGGGGTCTTCTTATAATTACAAAATTAAAGATAGAGATTTTTCCTTCAAATTAAATTTGTTGTCCATAATTGGTTCCTTCATTAAGGTCATGTACATTTGTTAAAAAAATTTAGTAGTTTTCGCACAATTTTGCGTGCATTTTGTGCAATTTCAAAAAAACAAGATTTTCTCAAAAATCGCTCCACATTTTTTAAACTATTGGTAGGGATTGTGCTAAATGCACTCTATGAAGTGACATAAAGGCAATATTGCTCTATTCTTCTGTGTTTTTTTCGAAAATGACCAAAATCTATTTTTTTGACTTTCTCTCAGGTCGTTAATATTTACATTAGCAGCAATTTGCTTGCGTCATTACGTAGATTTTATGTGCTTTAAATTATGTCATATAAAGCTTCTCGCAAACTCAATCGTTTTCTGTCAAAACTAGCTCAAAATTTTGCAATTTCAGATACGCTTAAGCACCATTTTCTCAAAAACGACTCAAATTTTTTTCTCCAAACTCTTCGAACGGATAGTCCTAATTTCACTCTTTAATGTGTGGTATGTTCATTTCGGGGTATTTTTTGTTTTTTAAAAAATTACACAAATTATTTTTTTAAATCTCTCGCGCCGTTAATACGCACATCCAGCAATTTGTAAACACTATTGTATTTGTAAGTTAATGTTCTTCAAATGACTTTTAATGAAGTTTTTCTAAAACTCAAAACTTCTGTGAAAAACTGATTCGAATTTCGAATACACTGTAACACTTAGCGCCATTTTCTTATAAACGGCCCCAAATTTTTAAGTGAAAATTGAAATTTAGGATGCAGTTTTACCGTTCTTTAATATTCTTAAAATAATATATCGCTTTTATTATTAGTAAACCGAAAATAAGAAAATTTCAAAAAGAAGAAGAACCGAAAAATAAGTTTTCTGCTGTTTTTTCGCAGCATTACATAACCTCCTCTTCTTAAGAAGTTCCTTCTTGAGAGCGGGAATGTAAAATCTTATTAGGAAAAACGATTAATCTTCTCCAAATCCTCACCCCTAATACATACTTGCACTAACATGCACACTACACTGATACACATGCCGGGAGACATGTCGGGAGCTCAGAGCTTGTCCCGGCTGGGGCGGTGCCACGCTGGCGGGAGATACCTGGTTGGGGATATCCCCGCTAGCCGACGGTAGTTCGGCGCCAGTTTTCGTCATACAGTGGGGGAATGGCTACTGACACCTCCCGAGCAAAAACATACACTACACTTACAGGACTACTGACCCTATTAGTTGACGCTCCCGGAATCACTAACAATCAATCAATCAATCAATCGAACGAACGAAGCCATAGGTACCTTTTACACAGCCGGAGGATGCTTAGTTTTCTTTCAGTTTCTGCGCGCATTGGAAATGAGTAAACTGGATGAGCGGTGCAGGAGTCCATGGCGACCGCGGGCGCGCTGGCGGTGTTCGCCGTGCCGTGCCGTGCCGCGCCGCGCCGCGCCGCGCCGTCCCATGCGGATCTTTCTCTGCAATGGAGACATAATTATATAATCTCACGTTGACACGTCCCAGTGGCGAGAATTTTTCTAAAAAACCTAAAAAATATAGGGAATGATTTCTCAAGAATGCACTGAAATAATAAGTAAAACTGGATGATCCATGTCTTATATTTATTTTGTATAAATGTACCTCATGTCTAAATCATGTCTCTAAGCTAAATTCAAGAAATATTTTTATGTAGAAGCTTTGTAATACAACCGTTGACTTTTAGGTGTATCTATAACATTGCACTCGATTCACTAACACTGTGAAAGAAACATAACCACACTCACGGCCAAAATGGAGATCTATATATCTCGAATGGAAAATGATGTTGAGCATGGTTACAGTTGATCAGCGAAGTAAAAACAAATTTAGGAATGATATTCTTATTACTGAAAGTGATGTGTAGATTTCTGTAGTAAAAATGTAAAGGGTTGCATTATTATCATTAGTTATAATGTTTTTGTGTATTTTCTCAGTACATTATTCATAATATTTGGAAAATAATTTATTTTCATTATTGTCGTTTTTACTTTCTAGCATACTTCTTACGTAGTACAAACAAGGTGATGTAATGCTAAAAACGGCAGTTTTCTTTTTCAGAAAAATGCTCAAATATTATTGCAATATGGGCTAAATTATTTTTTCTAAACTGTTGTGTAGGTGGAAACCACATTTTGGAATCCTTGATATAGGAAAATTGTTTGACTGCAAAACCTCCGTCTGTCCGTCTGTGAACGCTACCGGCTAAACCGTACGCAATATTTCACGGAAATTGCTTCTTCCCCATTGACTGACTGATGACTTATGAATATGAAAAGGATATTTTAATTTTGTAGTTACTTTACATCAGCACCCAATCTTCTTTCAAATGGAACTTCAATTATTTTGTTAAATTTTTATCGGTTATTTCAATGAGCAACAAGTGGCGCAAGTTCGATTTTCTTTGAATCTTCTGAATTTTCAAAAATTGAGAACGTTAATTTTTTCGGCATCTTTCTACAACGTTAACATTGAATGAAGAGCTTTTCCCTTCGAATGGAATTCCTTCTTCACATTAATTAATGTCACGTACATTTATTTGAAAATTCATTTGTCACACAATTTTTAGTGTAATATGGGCAATATTGAAAACGTGATCTTTTGAATAACTGCTTAATTTCTTCATTCAACTTTTGGTTGGAAGAGTGGTAATTTCTCCGAATAATAGGGCATACCTTTTGCTGTATTCTGTTGATTTTTTTTAAAATCATACAAATGTGAATTTTTTAATATCTCGCACATCCATTAAGCATATCCATTTTTATATTATTGCGTAACAACTTTCCTATGAAAATGAGATTAAATTTGCGTATTTTCAGAAACGTTCAAACTATATTTTCTCGAAAATGGCATCAATTTTGTTAATGATAATTTTCATGTAAGACCTTGCCTTACTTTTTACTGTCATCTTCTAAAGTCTTCATTTAATTTAACAATTAGGGTACCGAAAAATTCAGAAAATATGAAAAATGATCCTTCAAATGCCTTTAAGGTAGCTGTAGGGAAGTTAGTGGGGTTAGGATGAAAAGCAAATCCAGGCTTAAGTAATCAGGAAACTAACTTGTACGAAAAGGTGTCTGCCATTTTATACCATAATTTGTTTTTTTATGTTTTCATTGAACTCCGGAGTTTTCCCAGTTTCTTTATATCGACCACATTTTGCAGAGAGTAAACGAACGTGATCTTTTTGTTTTATTTAATTATGAAAAATAATTAAGTTACATATAAACATAAATAAAAAATGTAAAATGACTAGTAATAGGAACATAATAAATTGTCTTTCGAAATATAATAATTAATAAGAAAACTAAAGACACAACAATGAGGCAAATGGGATTTGAACAAGGCATTTGCAAAACTCGTATAGGTGCTCCCTCGAATAGGGACTGCGCCACCAATGTTTAATGTGCCTGGTCAGATCGGATACCTGTGCGGCCGGCCTTTTGCATTTTCTATGAGATTCTTTTGCAACCGTTTGGCTTGAGCCTCACGAATTCGCGCAGTAGGTAAACTTAGCCCCAAGAACGACTTGCATGCCGTCTCATTAAGTTCCGCATTTGCCCACCATGAATGAATCCTTGAAAAAGAAATACAAGGCAACATATCATACTTTCAATCTGCAAAAGAAAGAAAGATTACCTTTGCCAGTAATTATAATAGAACTTCAGAGGCATTTAAACCCAACTCAGTGACGTCAGCGAAAGAAAATACCACCACCAGTCAAAAATACGATTTGGAAGCAACGAATCGCTTCATACACAGGGCATCGTACATTGCCAGTACGAAAATCGGACACTTGTCACAGAGAAGCCGCGGCTCTCATTTGGTCCCGACCGTGGAAAATCTGTTAGAAGATGTAAGTCATTCATGTGGAGGCAAGATTAAGTAGTCTAAAGGGCTTGAAACAAAATGCTCTCTTCTCAAGTCATACTATCTCGAAGTTAAAACTTCAATTTAGTCATCGAGACATTGAAATTTCAACTAATGGCGAATGTTCAGATGTTGTGTGCAGTTATATTTTCCAACACATACATATTTACTGGAAACTTATTATAGGCCCTTTTTTGGCCACTTTTAAGGCTTATTTTTCTTTCATAAGTTTTCTTGCAATAATAAATTTGACAGACAGGATCAGATATGAATATAAAATGGACTAATTTAATAGGGTTTTAAGACATGGCAAGCCGTGAACGGCCCTGCGTATTAAGTGTGAACTCGGCAGAATGAGCAACGTTCTGGTACTGAATTTCAAACTTTGGCGACATGCGCGACGTAGCGACAGAACGCGGCAGTGTTCATAAACACTACCTAAACGTAGCTATGTTGTTTGTAAAAACGTTCAATGATAATTGCAGTATAAATAGCAACTAGTTACACGATTTCAAGCCTACAGCTCGAGGAACGTAACGGGAGGGCCTGAATTAGCAATGTGGCTTCTGACCCTACTTCCGATCAGAACAGTTAACTTTTGAAACTATGAATCCGTTCGCTGTCCCTCCTCCCTACACCCACACACACACTCCGCTTTGTGCTGGTCATACAAATTTGTTCTCCTCGCCGGTCAGAATCGAGTTCTCAGCCGTGGAAGCGTTTTGCGTTGTGATAATCCTTCTGACTTTTCTTTCGTTAGAAAGGAATAATATCTCATCCGTAGCCGAGTGCAAAGTTGGTGTACAATTAATCAAGACATGATATCATTGTTTTTGAATTAACTTTAAAAGTGATCTTTTCACAAAATTTTGAATTAATTTCACATTTGAAATGGTAGACTTACCGATATATTAGTATTTCTCATGTTAATCTCGTTTTAATAAACCACGTTCAAAATTGTGGGAGAATTGTAATGAAATGAGTAATATTTTAATCTAATTAATTGAGTAGCTCATTCTTACCTGACTGCGACTTCTTCTGTAGACTCATTTCTTCTAAATATATACATTCGAGACAGAGAAACTTATAGTAATAATTTTAAAAAACATGCATGTACATAAAAATATAGTTTCCCTGCAATTCTCAGATCTAGTTACATGCAATCGGGTAGTATTCATAGAGTTAAGTTATTAGAACTCTGACGATCAAATTTCAACTCTTTTGCATTGTGCAAGTAAGTCATAATAGATAAACAAGCAGTACAGATTATCTATTAAATCTCTATGACACAGTCAGGCAAAATTGATAAGAATTGTATAATTATCGGTGGTAACTCAGGTAAGAAAGGAAGGAATGTAGAATTAATATTAGGGAATTTATTTATTAGGGAACGTATTACCTAATTCAATTAATTGAATTCTTAAATAAAATACCTAAATCTAAATAACTGATCAAGAGACTATTATCAGAGATATTAACGAAATAATACGCGACTTATTAATTATAATACAAAAGGATATGAAATGGATTAATAATAAAAAATTTATGAAGAAAATCAATGGCACTACACACACAAAACTAGTATTGAGCAAACTTCATTAATTAGCAGACCTGAAATAGAATGAAATAAACTAACCATGGGATGTGGTATGAGGTGGAGTGGCGCAGAGGGAGGCATGGAACGTGGGGAAATGGGGAATACCTTGAGATGGATGACGTGAGGCGGCTTACGGACGAACGGTGCCTTGACGGATGGCATGGGTGCAGTGAGGCGGTTTGCGGCAGCACCATGCGATTGAAGAGGGCGACGTTGCGAGGCATGAGGCAGGCAGCGTGAGTTGGTGGCTGCTGCATTGGATGTGGAAAAGGCGGCGTATTTCAGGGCGGGGTAGGACGGGAAGGCATAGGGCGGCGCGAGGCTATGTGGGGCAAGCAGTCAATGGGGAAGAATGGAGCCACGAGGGCGGCGCACTCCAAGGTAGAATGGGGGCAGCTGGTGGGCCTGGGGTAGAACGGGAATGCATAGAGTCGGTGTGGAGCAGCAGGGATGATTGAACAGAAGAGAGCAATGAGGGGTGGCGAGGCTGGGCAGCGTGTGCAGTAAGAAGCGCCGGCGACGGCGCCGGCGCCGCCCCCTGTGTATATCGATTGCGAGGGGGAGGCGAGGGGGCCTGCGGCGCGCATTCCGTCCGCGGCGGCGGTGGCAGCTGTCGCGCGCCAGCAGCTGCGCCCCACATGCCCCGCACAGCGCGCAGCTGCCGCCGCCGCCGCCGCCGCCGCCGCCGCCGCCGCCTCCGCGGGCGTATGTTGCCGCGCACTGCGCGGGGCGCACGGCCGGGGGTTCGCCTCTCGACGAGTGAGGGAGTGCGACAGCGAGCGAGCGAGTGAGTGCGACAGCGAGCGAGTGAGTGAGTGTGCGACAGCGAGCGAGTGAGTGAGTGCGACAGCGAGCGAGTGGAATGATAGTGCGACAGCGAGCGAGTGAGTGAGTGCGACAGCGACGAGTGATGAATGAGTGCGACAGCGAGCGAGTGAGTGAGCTGCGACGAGCGAGCGAGTGAGTGAATGAGTGCGACAGCGAGCGAGTGAGTGAATGAGTGCGACAGCGAGCGCGTGAGTGAATGAGTGCGACAGCGAGCGCGTGAGTGAATGAGTGCGACAGGCGAGCGAGTGAGTGAGTGCGACAGCCGAAGCGAGTGAGTGAATGAGTGCGACAGCGAGCGAGTGAGTGAATGAGTGCGACAGCGAGCGAGTGAGTGAGTGAGTGCGACAGCGAGCGAGTGCGTGAGTGAGTGCGACAGCGAGTGAGTGCGTGAGGTAGCGAGTACGTGAGTGGAGGAGCAAGTGAGTGTTACGTGTTTCCGGGTACTCAACTACTTTGAATATTATTGCTGAGAGTGTATTCGTATAACGAGTATGTTTTACCCGCTGCCTTCCTCCCCCACTAGAATAAAGGATCCGACAACGACCTACACGCAATTTTGCGAGTGTTTCCCGCTTCTTAGTATCTACTCCCTCGTGGTACCATCCTAGAGGAGGGATTAACGATTGAGATGGAATGATCGCTTGTGATCCTTGGTTCATTTGATAAGGTACTGCTTAGACATTTATCTGATATTGGTCGAGGAAACCACAGAAAACTAACGATCAGAGCAGCCGGGCGCTTGATTTCTCCTCCAAAAAGCGGCTCGCTGGAATCGAAAATGTTGCACTGACATCAACCTTAGGACTTCCAGATCGTATCCACAAACACACATGGGCGAGTTGAACAATCGTGGAATACCCGATCCAATATTTATTTTACATCACCGCTGTTACAACGGCTTAGCGAAACAAAACGGAGGAACGAAAACGTCCTGTCGTCGGTCCGCGTCCCTCAAGGATCCTGTAACAGTCCTCTGCGAACAACTCAAACAAATAGTAACTACAACTGTTGTAATTATATATCGCGTATGAATAGTCCTATTCTAAGAAAATTAATTTCCTTATTGCTTCTTCTTATATTGCTAAATATTAAGTTTGCCGAAATGTATTGTAATATGATTCGTACAATCTTACAAATGACGGACTTGATTGGTAATAAACCTAGGCTGTCACCTTGCTTTACAAACTTAAACCATTATGTCCATTATGTTATCTACATTGGCGTGATGATATTAATAGCTATTCCAGACATAGGACTCAAGTTCCTACATTGCTTGGTGTTCATTATTAATTACTATAAATCAATCAATCATAGGCCCTGCGGGTTTCGTCTTTCTGAAGGGTTAAAAACTTTTTAATTTTTTTTATTTAGCATTTTACTTTAACAAGATACAAACCTCTAAGTAGTTCAAGATTTATAAATAATAAGTTAGCATTAATCGTGTTCTTGCAATTATTTAGTAACAATTAATTAGTATTTGCATGAATGAATATTTACGGTTTGCTCTCGTCGAAAGGCGGCGAGCGCCTCCGACCACCGCAGCGCCGATGCTTCCGCGCACTTGTGCAGCTTCCAATGCAGCGCCAAATCCTTCCCAGGTGTAGACATTTCAAACGCATTTCCGCACGTGATGGCCCTGTGTTGTCGGAGCTTTTCTCAAGCGATGTCCCCTACCTTCGGGCGGGCAGGTCCTAGCTTCGAGTCTCGACTGTAGCATGTTTCCGACACGAGCTCGATAGCTCGGGCGCCGGAGCAGCAGCTTAACTCGCGGACCACCAATGCACGCGACCTGCCCGTCCAATTCCTTGTGCTCTCTTCATCCACACTGGCACCACCACATTTGCCGGGGAACCATTCGGCGGATTAGGGCTTCTGGCTGGGGCGATGCTCCGCCGGTGGAAGATACCTTGTCGGGGAAGAGCCAGCTAGCTGACATGTAGGTCGGCGCAGTATCTACGTTTCTAGCGGGGTGGAAATCACTGGCATCTCCAGGATTAAACAAATTATTTACAGAACTAATGATCTGAGCAGTTGAATCAATCAGTCCAAGCGATGGGGGTGACGGGAGCGGGACACCAGGGGCGGGCCCGCGGGGGCCTGCGTGGGTGGCGCCGAGACGCGATGGGAAGAGGGCCAGGGCAGCCAGCGCGCCCTCAGTGCTGCGCGCGCAGCCCTGCGCCGACGCCGCGCCTCAGAACGGCTGCGCCGATTTTGATTAAATTTTATATTGGAAGCTCTCGCCAAATGTCGGCGCGTTTCGACTTTCATAAGCAGCGTTACAGTGCAAGCGGAATTTGCGCCAAAGCAGGTTCTTTGCCCTCGCTTCAGTTTTCTTTACGTCGAGGAGTGGCAAATGACCAGGATTTGGTTCTAAGACACGTAACAAGTACAATATTTACCGAAGAATAATATTGTAATTCTATTTCGTTATCTGTGCCAGTCTGTCACAAAACTTCTTACGTAATGTTATACTTAATACACCACCATAAATCCTTGGATAAATCATACTTTTTAGTTATTCAAGTAAGTCAATGCTCTCGCGGCCGGAGTACGTGTGACTTGGCGGACAAGGAGTCGTGCCCTTGGAAGAGGTAATAATTCAGTAATAAGTCTGTCTTCTTTGATAATGTCAATGGCTGGAAAATGCGGACCGAAACAATCGCCTTTTAACCAGGTGCCCCTGACAACACCGAGATAATGTTCAACTTCACCTATTCGGGTGTTCGAAATAGTCTTGAGTTTGCTAGTTTCCTATTCGTGATCCAATATGTATTAGATAGGTTGTTTTATGACTGAAGAATTTAAAGTCAAACATTTAAGGAGTCAAACAGCCTGGTCACAGAAAAGTCGGTAAAACTGCTCTTCAATAATCATAGCATGACACATTTTCCACACATTCCACATTTCCAGTGTAAGGTTGATACGCGGACAGCAATAAGTTGCCCTACTAAGACTGTACAGAACAGCCTGACATAGTTTGCAATTAGTTACTGCAATCTTACTCCTAAATTATTGGAAGCTGACGTCACATCCGAACTAGCAGCATTTAAATTCGCACCCCAGATAATATAAATAACTCTACTGTTCACTCTGGCTACGACTCAAATACAGTTTTGGCATATTTTTATGACGCTATAGAAGTTTTCTTTTCCTGAAACTGCAGATAAAAGTGAGCCAATATTTTACAAACGATGGCGTTGTACAAACGAAACTATTGTTGACGTCCGTTATCAGCCGTTGGTATCCCTTTGAATTATTCTTAAGTTTGTCTGTTCAAAACAATTGCAAGTGTTTGCAGTGAGGCATGACGAAAGTGGAAAATAATACATTGTAACGAATAGAATTTTAAATATTTTAGTTCAACAAATTAAATGTACGCATTAATTCCACACATAATCTTTTATTATCTCAGCATGCGTGCAATTAAAATTTCCCAACTACCAACGGAAACGAGTAAGAATTATATAATTAAGACACAATGGACCCAAAACAAATTGCATATTTGCACCAATTTGCACACAGATTACACAATACATCAATCAGCAACAAATGTGTAGTTGCTACTACTTAGAGATATTAATATTTAAGTACAATTATTTAAATTTGATAATGTAGCATAATGGACTAATTTACATTGACAATATACTTCTTGTAGATATATGTGAACGTCAATATAAGTAATGTCAGTGCACGTTATGTAGACATCATATTTCATTTATTAAACTTGACATCGTATAAAGGTATCGCGTGGTGCCTCCGCCAAGAATCTATTTAGTTATTTTCTGCCGAAGAAGTGTGATTTTTTTAAGCATATTTTATATATTTGTGATTTTACTAAATATATTAAGTTATTGCAATGTGAAATATCAATATAATCTTCACACGCAAAGTGTTCTTGAGGGACAAGTACAACCCTACGCACGTTGGTTTGACTCTCGCTAATAGAACAATATAAAATATTTAACGTGAATAAATTAAATTTATAATGTTAAACGTGTTTTATTTAAGTGTAGTGCAGGTATGAAAATATACGAACGTAATTGCCCGTACTGAAAAGTATGCAAGGAAAATCCTTCGGAATCAGAACAGACTCGCTTCTCCATTTTCAAAGATTTTTAAATATATTCTCCTTCATATGTGTTTTTACATTTGCTAGAATGTAATTATTGTGTTGCTTTCTCAGCTTCTTCCAATATTAGATCTTAAATGTGATGAATATATTTTATTTTAATGTTGCTTCCTTACCCCTTAGGTGATCACAAATGACAAATCACACACAGTGAAAAGCCCACTAAATTGACGTCATCGAATGCATGCCTGGAATGGTAAGAAGAGAAAAATTCACAAAATTAAAATTATTATAAAACGCGTACCAAAACATATTTAACGCATCACGGGGGCTAACGGATTTCGAAACAAGGGGTAAATAAATGGTAACAACCTGGTAAATAAATCTCGCTTCTCTCTTGGCTCGTGACAAATTTCTTTTTAATACAAGTAGATTTAACTTTAAAGATAGTTTGATACTGCAATAAATATTTTCTGTAATGGTTCCTTTTGGAACACTAGACACTCCGTTAAAACCAGTGACAATTCACACACCAGAGGGTAAAAATTTACTGTGGTGAATTTTCTTAAATTGTCGGAGGTGAAATATTACACACCTGGATTGTGCATGACAATAGGTTATATGTAACTGTATGTAACATATAAGTAACATTGCACTTATACAAAGAGAAACCACTGTGAATACTGGTGTAAATCTCAGAGCCTTATTTCTTCTGTTGCGAAATCAAGCATTTGATTCCTGAAATAATTTATTCCCCAATATCACAATAATAGGTGAAGGCGAAAAAAATTCAGTCGCGAAAGAACAGAGTGAACGAATTCAAACGCGATCCCTTTGAGGTTGCCCCGCCCCGCTCGTCTCCGCTGCTGCCGAGCGCAGGCGCCGCCCCGCCCCGGCCGGGCTGTGGGCCAAGTGGAAAGGCTTAAGCGTGGTACACCAGAATCTGAAATTTTCCACGGATAAAGAATGAAGTTAATGAGTACAATTTGTGAAATTGGACTTCTAATCGTAAATAAACTTTGTGATGCAAATTTCTACGTCAGTGTACCTAATGCCAGTTGGGTTGTAAGTGGTAAGTAGAAAATCAAGGGAATTAGAGTACACATTTCAAGTACGGCCGATATTTAAATATGGCTCCATATGTTGGGACCCATATAGGGCAAATAAACTCTCTCGAAAAAGTACAAAAATATGCCGCAAAATTTGTTAGGAGAGGACGTTGTAATTCTGAATCTTGAATATGTGAATGTTGGTACCTTTTGGACAAGCGCAGAGAGAAATGGCGTCTCTGATGGTTGTTGAAATCAGTTCGAGGGGCTCGTCCGCGGGGGGAAGTGCGGGAAAAATTATTAAAACCCACATTCGTCGCGCTAAAGCATCATTGTTCTAAAACTCGGCAACGAAAACAGAGAACAGATGTAGGTAAATTATCTTTTGTAAACAGACCAATACAAAATTGGAACGAATTGCCTGCAACAGTGCTGGAGACTTTCCCTCAGAAAGTCAAAAATTTTTAAATTAGATTAAATAAATTGTAATTTTTTAGACTATGTTAACATTATTTTTTCAAAATTATTATTGTTATTTTATGGCAGCTTTAGCATGATTATGAAATTATGATTATGAAATTACTATTGTTTTTTCCCCTTTCAGTACCTTATTTGTTTCTGTTCTGGTTGCTACATAAAGAAATAAATAAATCACAAAATTGTAGAAGTAGCATTGCCCTATGGTTTGCATGTTCAATGTCCACGTGCTTGCGTGGGTGTGCTTGCTTGGGCACGATTGTGGGGAGTGTTGGTGTAGGTGATGATACGGGGGTGGTCATATGGTGTGGTTATACGGGGGCGTATATGTGTAGGTAGACATGCGTGTGTGAGCGCGCGTAACCCACTGCCTCAGCAGAGCGGCGGTGCCGACAGCCCGCGCTCGTCATGTATTTTTAAACGGCAAAGGAAAACAGTTTTCGAAGCGGACACGGCGTGAAAACGCTGAAATTTCCAGCGCAGCGCGTCACTTGGAAAGTCCGAGTCTTTGTGTTTACATGGCGCTCATTAACAAATAGATGCGCGGACGCAGCTTGTCTGACCTTTGCGTGGAAGTGAATGCACAACTAAAGAATTCCACGTGCGATTAGATAATGATTCCACTAAATTGTAATGAAATGCGCAATATATTTGTAAGGACTTATTTGACTCCGGAATGTCATTTCAGTAAAACACTATCGGTAGAAACGGGCGTAAAGGTAAAGCCTTATGAATATGACAGATAAAAGAGATGTGTAACTGATAAACGCAACCGTAATTTAAAGGACACGAGTTTTGATTCCACCCAGATGCCAGAAATTTTCTTGATTTGTTACACGTCAGAGTGTTTGTAGGGTTAGCCAATATCGAGTTTTATTTTGCTCTAATTAGTGATTTCCCTGTTGTCTATGACCACCTTGAAGTGAATACTGGAGCACCACACTACATTAGTCATAACATATTATCCAAACTTATCATTGGCTATATTAATAATAAAAAGTTTAATTTTAGTATAAATACACGAATTATGAAAAATAAATGTTTAGACCCTGTTTCATTCTGACTTTTTGACATAAATGGCTTTTAATGTTATTTACTATTTTTGAAATGCATTTCTCCTTCTCTGAAGTAAAAATACGTTTAAATCATTTTCAGTTTTAGATCTCTCAATAGTTGTCAATAGGTATTATACCTTCATTTTCTTGTAAATACTCAACATTACATTTGAATCTGCATGACACAATCTAAGCTTTAAGAGCTCAAAACTTCACTTTTCTCGCACTTCTTCGCACAATAAAACAATTTTTTTAACTCTCAGATTTTTTTCGAGAAATATGCTGTAGAAGACTTGTCGGGCGAATGCTTTCTTATAAAGTCTGTGATTATCTTTAACTGTCTTTAACTATTAAAAATTCGATGTAGTGTATACTTACAATTTTACTGAAAATGGTATCATAGAAGGGGTAAATTATAAAAATCGCTGTGAAGAGGCTGGTCGATGGTAAGAGAGAGACGATGTCATAACAGGGATATACTTTGCTTACAATAAATGGGTTTCAGTGACAGTGCCAAGAAAAATGGGCCATTGAGAGGAATAATTTGATATGAGTGGTATTTTAGAGAAATTCCACTTTATGTACTTGGATTAAATTGTGATCTGTCGAAATCCCTGAACATTCTGCAATCTCATGAAGGTTCTCGTGTCTTTTTCGTAATTGCAGGACGAACACTATCATATATTGTGACCACCTGTTTTTCATATGAAAACGGAAAAAACGTGGCACATTCTTCTCACCAGAAAAAGGAAAGTAGATTTGAAAGACGCGCGCCTAGTGTCTCAAGGAAACAATAGGATGCGCTAGTGTAGCTAGTTGGGGATACAACTGCCCCAACCGGTAGAAAGCTTCATTTCTACACGAAGCAGCAGAATGGACAGGTTGTATTCGGTAGCAGGGCAGGAAGAAGAATCTTTGCATTCAACACGGATGACTCCCGGAAGGACTTCAAAAACTCTTCACTGATAAATTTGAAGAGATAAATTAGGTTACTTAAATTCAAATATGAAAGTATAACAAATACGTAAAAGAAATTGGGCGTTATGGAAAACTAACAGTTTTTTTAAATTTATTTTTCTTCTTTCGATGGTTATAATTCACAAGAGCCTTGTATGGTTATAACAAAGGTTTTCTTTGTATGGTTGCTGGACTAGACATTCCATTGCACGATACATTACACGTCGACTGGGAAAATAAATACTTGGACCCGCTGTAGCAAAGATCTCCCGGCCACGTGCGTCAAGAAATTGGGACGCTCGACTGGAGGGGAAGTTGTTTGAAGATCTCCGAGCGACGCAAGAACGGCGGCAGAACCCTGGTGTAACTCATAAACCTGCAGGTGGATTCAAGTAAAAAATATCCAAGTAGGATTCTATTATTATTTGGAACTCTATTCAGATCATGTAATGCAATAATCATACAAGGTAGGACTTCTAACGCTTCAAAAAGTTAATTCATAATTGTTGAATCAATCTTTATCTTGTAATGTAAACTCGAAATTCAAATAGTATTTTTTATGCTAGGATTAAAAAGGTCAGCAGAAAACAGTCAGTGGAAAATGTACAATAAATGTTAGCTTGTAAGGATTGTTCTTTTTCTTTTTTAAGAACTTTAAATTTTCATTGAATTGTTATATGTGTGTACTATGTATTTGTAAATGAGCCAGAAAGGGTAAAAGGAGATTGTAGTGTATTTTGTTAAAAGAAGTGCACTTGTTGCAACAGAGAATCCACATCCATGAGATTCCAGAAAGGTTAATAATGTTTGTACATGTTTAAAAAGAAATTGGGACATAACCTACAACCTCAAAAGGCTATACATTTGGCATGCCAACTGAAGGTCGTATAATAGGTGCAACTACAACCGAAAGATACTATAATGCATGGATTTTCTAACCTTCTCGATTCTATGAACTAATAATTTTCTAAAACTTATAACGTATAAACGAGACCACAACTAACCAAACGAGAAGAAGGAGAGAAGAAGAAGAAAAAGAAGTAGAAGAAGAAGAAGAAGAAAAAGAAAAAGAAGAAAGAGTAACAACTAGTAGAAGCAAATAAGCGTGAACAACTATCTTGAAACGATCACTCACGTGCGTTCAACGCAGCTTTGTTTGAACTACAGCCATTGCGTTTAAATACGTAGTAAAACTCACGAGCAAATTACCACATAAAAAGCAGAAGATATTATCAAAGATGGTGAAACTAGCCGCTAGAGTCCGAGGATACTAATAAGTTACCAATTAACATCAGCGGCAACGGCGCTAGCTTTCAACTAGCGGGCGTAATTCCGATTTCGCCGGTAGCACAGACTCGAAGCAAGCCAACGCTAGACAATGGCGGCAAGGCGATGTTGAGCGCTAGGGAGGGAAGCGCAGTCGACGCGGTAGAAGCCGCCGCTGGGGGGGGGGGGGGGAGGGCGGCGGCCGCCTGTCGCGCTGTCTTCGCCTCCGCCTCCCGCCTGGCCTCCCGCGTGCCTCTTCCGGTTCCCTCCCCAAACAAACGCCCCGCACGCGCGCACCGGAAGTGCTCTCCTCCGAAAACCCGGAAGCGCCGTCCCCGCGCGGGCCGCAGATGGCCAGCAGCACGCGCCCTCTCCCCCCTCCCCGCCACCGCCGCCCACGCGCAGCAGAGGCGAGTGGAGACGAGACGAGGCGAGACGAGGCAGAGCGGGGCAGGACGACACGGAGCATTGAGCCATCAGGGAGGGCCAGACGAGACGAGAAGGGGACAAGTCGAAGCATGGCGTGAGCGGGGAGACGACTCCGGTCGGGTTGAGGGGGAGCAGGGCTAAACGGGTGAAGAGAGAGATGAAACAAGGAGAAGAGAGAAAGGAAAGGCGGAGAGAAGAGGCAAGGCGAAATGAAAGGTGGGACGAGGCAGGAGAGAGATGTGGTGAGGCGAAGAGAGAGGAGGCGAGGTGTCAACTCGCTGTTTGCACTGACGCGTTTCCACAGCTATGGGGTTCACATGGTTGCCCCCACTTGGTCTACGGGGTTCATAAGTGGCCACCCACGACACGGCACCCCTTCCCTTCCGCTCCCTAGGTTTGCCATTGTTCAGAGCGGCGTCTTTTTCGCCAGTCTGTCCATGTGCATGAAATGCACGTGGCTAATATTGTGTCACTTTTCTACAAGGCGACTGATATGACGTCACAGTCTGTGTTTGCGTGTGAAACTCCATTGCCCCTTCCCTCGCACCGGCTGAAGTGGTTCCGAGCAACAACTGTGTCCACCGCAGCGTCTCTGAACGGAAGGTTCTCTACTCTGATTTCCGATGGAAGCGAAGATTTTATATTAGCTAGATAACTATGTAGGTCAAATTAGACGCTTACTGCCTGGAGGAGAATTCTAGCGACTGACTACTCCGATCGTTAGTTTTCCGTAGTTCCCCTGATCTATATCAGGGAAATGCCGAAGCAGTTCTGTAGTAAACGGGCCAAGAACGGCCCGAGTAATTCTTTTTCTTCATCCTTGTCCTCTCCACCTCCCCTTCTATAATACACACTCTCTCTCTCTATCTCTCTCTCTCTCTCTCTCTCTCTCTCTCTCTCTCACACACACACACACACAAACACACCTTACATCCTGTACCTCACGTAATGGGAAATCTATCGGGAGTTTAGAGATTGTCTCGCCTGGGGCGCTTCTCACTGAGGTAGTTACTTATAGGCAGAAACCCCTCAAGCTGAAATATAGGTCTGCAACGAATTTCACATTCCTTTGGGGGGAAAACATTTCTCTGGTTATAGGCACTTCACATAGCAGAACTCACGCACGTCCACAGTAAATCAATCAATCAACCCTCCCTCTGACACTGCAGGGCCTGAGAAGTCGCGACGTCGCGAGAGAAAGTGTTGCGAGTGCGAGGGGCTGAAGAGGCCCTCGATGGCTGCGGCTGCTGGGGCGGCCTCTATATGACCCGCCAGCTATGGCAGGCGCCGCCCCCTTCCTCGCTCCCC
>BOPP01000136.1:140457-150940 GCA_017312745.1 Gryllus bimaculatus | reverse complement strand
CAGCACTCCTCACTCGCCCCGCCACGCGCCACACTCCTCTAACTCAGCGCCCGTTAACCTGTCGTGCCCCGCCACGACTCACGGGAGCTCCTCCCTGCCTCGTGATTTCCGTTCCCGCCAACAACACTCGGCGACTTCGCCAACGCACACGCCCCCTACGCAAGTGGCCCCGCCTCGCACCCATCCCGAACCCGCCCTTCCGCCCATCTCGCCCTTCCCTTCCCGTCTCGGCACATCGCCCTCGTGCCGGCGAAGTCCGTAAAAAGCGGGCTAAGAACCGCGCACGATAGTTGGCCGCCTCTTCCTTACCTCTTATCTAGCACACACTCTCACACTCACACTTCCGTTCAGTCCACCATGTCGAGAGGCCAGTGGCGATGTTAGTGCTTGCCCCGGCCGGGGCGATGCCCCGCTGGTGGGAGATACCTGGTTATGGAAAATCACCGCAAGCCGTCGTGTCTCACCATCGAGCAGGAGAAAGACACCGCCACATCCTGCAATACAAACATGGATCACACTAACGACACTAATGACATTAGCAGTTGACGCGCCCGGAAACTAATAAACAAACAATCGATAAGGCAACCAATATTCCAAGATATTTGTAAAACTAACTAACCTGCAATGATGATGCTGCAGACAAGCTGGAGACAGCTTAGCAGAATGTACAGCTGTCGCTAAGCCCAATTGCAAGAAAGCTATTATTCGGAAACTTTCACGTAATGTTTACGACCCTCTGATTAAATGACGTATAAAAGAGGTTAAACATCCATTTGCATAGTTTTACGCACTAATGGTCTTCATGAAGTAAGGAAGCAAAACGACCACTGCAGAAGCACCTCGTGTGTGGCGAGTGGAGCATTGAGTAACTTAAAATGTTCTCGAAAATTTAGTAAATATTGACATACTTTTGATTGGCCACATTTTTAAAAACTTTTTGATATTCTGGCTATCCGAGAAAGACACGTCAAAACTTCGAAAATAAGCTCATAAGATAATTTTAAGCACATTTTGCCTAAAAAAACTACTTCAATATTCCGAATGGTTAAGTCGCAATAAATAATCAAACGTTGGCTTGAAGAAATGCTTTCTAGGAAAATATTTGCATTGCAGAAGTATATAAATACTCCAGAAACATCCAAAGAACTTATTTTGAAAGAAATGAATATATTTGTTCACAAATAAAAAATTAACACAGAAATAAAGAAGCACCTAATTTACACAATTCGACTGTTATGCTGTTTTATTTCTGGCTAAATGTTTCTTCTTAAATAAAAAATTGTATCCCCGGCGGGCAGTTTTGCTTATCTTATTCCGCTACCCCCTTTTGTAGATTGTGGTTTAAAAAAATTGGCAGAGGCAAATTAATTGCGCAAACTGTTACGACGGCGTGTCTTGAACCACTGTCTTCGAGCTCGTGTTAGTTTTCTTAGGTTATAAAGTTAATAATGTGATTAATTAAGTTATAAATTCTTAATAGTGTGGCTGTGAAGTTTTAGCTCTTATATTGCATATTTGAGATTAAGGTTTTCTGGGAACTTGTATAGCATGGGTCGTCAGAAATATAAAATATCAGAATGTACTTAAAACAAAAAAACAAATACTTGGTATTCTGCCTAAATCCCACGTATTTAGAAGTCTTTGTTAATAAACGCTTAGCTTAAATTTTCATTGTTTATTCACGCATAATAGCTGACCAGTATTAACACAGCCACCTCCCTGATCGCAGACCAAGCTAATCCAGAAAGTATTTCCCCGTCCTTAGCCACTAGCGTTGTTCACGGAGAGACAATGCCGTCTTTCAATATTTCCATGCCAAGGACCCACAAAACAGGGATTCTAGCTACACCACATATTAGAGTATTTTTCTAAATTTATCAACTGGATTTATCCACTTTTTATACAGGTGGTAAGAGTTTATCTGCAGAAAATTCGCCGTTTTACATAACTTTAGCATTCTTAACTTAGCATTTACATAACTTTTTCTCTACTCTCTACTCCGTAGGGAGTTCCTCACTTCTTGCTCCTTACGCACTCAATTAACTTCATGTGCTTAAAGTTACTTCACTCAGGTACCTAAATCAAAACACTAAAATGAGATTAGTCCGACCGCAGACTACTGTACGTTTGGTAAGTCTAACGACGGATCATCCTTTGACTTCATAAATACCGAATTTCTTGGTATGCCGTTTCACCAACTTTCAAACTCAACACACAAATTTCAACACACAAATACTCTACCTTTTTGCTAGAGCTTTTATCCAGCGGTTAGCCGTTTACCCTTTTCATCTCAATGGAATGCGTATTCGACCACACCCTAGAAACCAACACATTTGCGGACTCCTCTGATCTGGGGTCAGCAGAACGGGAGGCCCTCCGCGTCGACACAGATAAGGGGGGGCAAGGCCAAACGAGCACGCCCAACGCACACTCGCGCCCCTCCGAATTTTTGCTACTTGTCACGTTAATGTTTAACATAATGTGTCATAAGGATCAACATAGCACAGATAAATTTGTTTTGGTAGTTCTTCTTCTTTTTCTTCTTCTTCTTGCACGAATGACTGTTGTCGCATGACCATAAAAGTTGTAACAAATCTAATGGTCACGAGTGTCAGTGTTGACTAGAAGATTTGAAAAGGGCGTCCTCTTAGAAATTATTCACACCTTTTCAACTCCAGTTGAGAAGAAACACCATCAAATTGATACCAAACAACACATATTGAGAATACACACATTCATTTTGATATCAGGCACTTTGAATTTGAGACGTCATGTAATTTATGTTGAGAGGAAAAGAATGACGAATTGGTTATTGTAATAATATCGGTTGTGAAACTAGCTGTGATTTACAGGTGATAAAAACGTGAGGTTAAGATGCCGTAAATAAATTGGAAATTGAAAATATAAACAAAGCAAATTTGTGACCAAAATACTAATAATAATAATAAGCATGGTGCGTAAGATTAGTATGAATATATCCGCCCTACGCTTGAGCTGCTAACGCCTCCTGTCCCCCAAATGACACCATTGACAGATATTCGCAGACCCACGACAACTCGGAAAAAACTCCCTGAGAATGGCCTAACAGGACATCCAGCCACGAAGGTTGTAGTGGCCGGTTCGGACTTAAAACGCGCCACTGCACGCACTGGAATGTGGCATGGTTCCTCCGCAAACGGTCACACCGCCAGAGGATATGCTTACTCTCTCGGCAATGGCCGCACGAACGGCTCTGATAGTCCATCACACAGTCTTCCATCTTCCAACTACCACGAGACTCCGGGTATTCGCGGAAACGTCTCAATCCCAGACATCCCCACGCCTCCCAACTGCTCGGCAGATTTACTGCGGCTTAGGAGCAAGGCCTGGCGACAGTCATTGAAGCGACTCACCGGCTTAGCGACCACCAAACTTTAGTATTCTTCCAGATACTTGATTAAGGAAAGACAGGATACACGTGAAGTCCACCTCAACGCAGACGGTACAAAACGTGGTACGCCGCAAAAATGGACAAGGGAAACTACAGAGAAGCGATCCAGGATAGTCTGGAGTCTATCCCCCAACTGCCGGTAGGGCCGCCGGACAAGGCACACAGATACCCTCAGTAGAGGCAACCATGAACCTCAGTTACCAAAGCAATGACAACGCCTCTATGCCCATTTAAAAGAAGAGGAAACGGAAAACGCCCCGGCCTATTGGTGGACCAATGAAATTAGCAGAATTACGGGCAGTAAATTGCCTCAAACTTCGCAGAAAGCACAACGAGCACACAGAACCAATTCCCCGCAAGGCTAGCAGAGTTCACAGCGACACAAGTTGGCACAGGAAGAATTGCGAACCGCCATCAAGAGCAGCAAAACCGAGTGCTGGAAAAAACTGTGCGCGGAAGTCCACACCCAACGCCCTGGGGACTGGGGTCAAAATTGTCACCAGAAACTAAAGGGCCCTTGGACCCACGGCTCTCCGTAGCCCAGAAGAAAACGCGAACATAGCGGAGGCTCTCTTTCCAACGCAACCCAATTAGAAGCCGAAAGAAACGATGAACCGGGGAGTATCGACATACATACCTTCAGCCACAGAGGAGCTAGTAGCGGGGGTAAGCTCCCTAAAAAACCAGGAAGGCACCTGGACCGGTGGCATACAGGCGGACAGTGTATAAGGCCGATGGTGGAAACAACCCCACAAACTCTATTAGATATGTATAATCACTTGTCTCAATGCAGGTAATATTTAGCAATCGCTGGAAACCCGCGCAACCTGGCCCTCGTAAGCAAGGGCAAGGCGACAGGCACACGCCAACAGCGTACACACCTCTGTGTGTTAGATGTAGCGGGAAAATCCTGGAAAAGCTCCTGAAAACCGCGGTTGTTGGCGGCTACCGAGCTGCAGGAATCTGTCGCGAACCAACAGCACGGGTTCGACGAGGGCGCTCCACGATAGGAGCATACGGAAGGTTACCAGAGCCGTCGACAGAGCAAACGAGGCATGCCAACGCGCCGCCGCAATCGTCCTTTCTTGTGACCCTCGCGTCAAAAGAATGCGTTTCAACTCGCAAGAATTGGCTGACATCCTGGACGCAGCTGAAAAACACGCTTCAAAAGTCCCCAAATACCTTACTCGTAATGGTAAGGGACTGACCCAAAGGAACCGTTACATCTATACGGACAACAAACGGGCAGATCCAAGCCAGTCCCCGCAGGTTTTGCACAGGGCTCAATCTAGGACCAGATTTCTGGAACGCAGTATAACGACACTCAGCTAAGAACAGAGATGCCGCAGGCACTCGTCCTGTCGGATACGCAGACGACACAGCGGCCGTCATAGAAGCCCGTAGCGTTGAGCTAGCCAACTAAGGCTAAACGCCAGGTGATGAGGCGAAGTCAGTGACTGGATGGAAGGCCACGTGTCTGCAGTTGGCACCCGCAAAACGGAAATTGTGGTAGCTCACCAGAAAAAGAATCCCCACGATCTTACCCTTACAAGCGGGAAGAGAAAGGGTACTAACGAAGTCAGTCCACAAATATCTGGGTAACTCTGGACACGAAAGCTGACTTTCTGGTCCCACATTAAGAACGGCCGCCGACAAAAGCTGCCAACCACACCGCAGAACTACAAGGTTGTGGCCAATGTAGACGGCCACAGCCGAACAAAATGAGCTGCTGATAGTCCATAGTAGCATGTCAATGCTCTTGTAACGGAGCTAAGTGTGGGCGCGAAGCGATGACTGGGTGAAAAAATACAGAACACGGATCACGTAGGGAGCACTGAGGGTGGCTGCTCTTACGCGAACAGTCTCCGCAGACGCCATCCTTGTGATCGCGCGGAACAATAGCCGATCGAACCTGCTCGGCGCTGGAGCGCAGCGAATTTATGACAGGAGCCGAAGCGACGGCAAGAGCGAAAGCGGCAAGAGGAAGC
The DNA here is from genome assembly GCA_017312745.1 of Gryllus bimaculatus. Lineage (NCBI taxonomy): Eukaryota > Metazoa > Arthropoda > Insecta > Orthoptera > Gryllidae > Gryllus > Gryllus bimaculatus. The sequence goes on along the minus strand of BOPP01000136.1, from coordinate 145,522 downwards.
GGAAAAGAGACAATGGAGCGCTGGCAGGAACGCTGAACGACGGGACCAAAGGAGGTGGACGCACCGACTTATTAACGAAGTTGCTGCCGTGGGTGCAACGCGAGATTGGGGACAGTGACTTCTACTCTCCAGTTCCCTGAACAGGACACCGTACTTCAGAGACTATCTCTACCGCATGGGGAGGTTCCAATCACCCCCACTGTCAGCACTGTGGAAAATCAATTGGACACCGCCGAGCAACACCTTTTTCCAGTGTACAAACCGGAAAAGAAAACTCTATAAAACTAGAGGACAACGACAGGAAGTCTCACGGCACGAGAATATTGTCGACAGATGCTAAGAAATGAGAAGTCCTGGACGCATTTCCCACTTCCATGAAAGCGTTCTCGGGCAAAGAAAGAAGAAGGCTGGTCTAGCGATAGCGTACAAGGACGGAACAAATGAAGAGGGCAATCCATCATGAAAGCCCCAGCCTGAAGTAATGCGAAAGCGGTCCCAAGCTGAGGTCAGAGAAGAAACAGGTGGTTATTTTTAGTGAGGTCGCCTAGCCAAGAAGTAATCCCACACTGTGAGCAACACGGTCCCGCTCTTCCCCTTTTGAAGGTTTTTTCCACCCTGGCGCAAATAATAATAATAATAATAATAATAATAATAATAATATAATAATAATTAATAATAAGCGACTCAAGGGTGCAATGTGTCAGACAAAACCTCCCTGCACCCAACTCCACTCTCACCCTTCACAGCGGGGAGCCCTGTTAAGTCCGCCAGGCACACTCCAGATTGTGGTAACCAAGCCCCGTCTGGCGGAGTGGCCGCCGAAACAAACTAATGAGAGATGGGGGGTCTCCTGATAGGGCTACTAGAAGGTAATACTAGGTTAAGGCTATGAGGAGGTACAGGTTTTCCAACCTGGGAATCTGAACCTAGGGAGGCGGGTGGGGGGGAAAAGAATCAGTTTCATGGATCAACAGGCGGCTCCCACAGCCTCCAGTGAGCGAGGCTACAGCTGGGCGCTGGCAGGAGCATAAAATGCACCCCCATCCCGTCTGTATTGGAGAATGAATGATAATAATAGAGATGAAATGCGCCGCTGCCTGGTGAGCGCGCAGGGGCACGACTGGGAGCTACGCCGGCCGTGGCAGAATGCCAAGGTGCGCTAGTGGCGTGCTGCTGAGCAGGCGGGCGCAGGCCGGGACACCCGAACTTGCTTATAGCCGATGACGATGGCGCATACAAGAACAATACAGCTGCACCGCCGACAGTGTTTCCCGGACATTTACTCGGACCCACCCAGCGCCTTACCACGTCAGAGATTACAGTGGACGCGACGAAATGAAATGAAAAACATTACTCAGATTATATTTACGCATTCACACCGTTGCGAAAACCTCCCGTATGGCTTACAGGCAGATTACACGCACGTTTCACTAACTCTATCGCATCTGTCCCATCTAAACTGACCAAAACGTGTCTGACCGTAGAGCACGGATTTATAGATCCGAAAAGTACGTGAATCAGGTCAGAAACAGCAAATTACAAATGAATCCAGGCAGAATTTCAATACAAGCACGGCAACACTGCAAACACCTCCCCAAGACCAAGAGACCGATCTATATACTTCATTAGTAAGCCAAGCCTGACAGGGAAGCGCGAAACACTTACTGGAAAGAGCTCTTCTGTGTGAAAATTTGAAAAAATCTCAATATCAGTTTTGGCAATTGCAGAATTTGAGGGAACTTGACCTCGCTATAGGCCAAGGATCCCTAAACAAAACAACTCCCAGAAAAGCTCCGCGATCCTGATTAAGACAGCAAATGAGAAGGATCTTACCTTGTGAAAGTGAAAATTTTATCCTCTCGTCAGCTAGACTCTACAATTTACACTGTATGGCCGTAGCAGTTTGTGAGGATGAATGGCGGTAAGATGATTGAAGCCCGGCAGTCACATAACTACGGGCAAGCAAGAGAGACCACCGTGGAACGAAAGACTCAAAAAGAAATAGACGTGGCATAAAGAACAGATATTGCAGGGATTGAGGCGTTCCATAGAGGAAAGCCGAAGTAAACGTATGCGAAACAAAGTCTCGCAACATCAAAAAGAAATACCGAAAGCATGCCAATCATAACTCAGAAAATAGGAACTCTCGCTGACTTTTGCAGACACTCTTAAACAACAACTGAGAATACTACAGTCAGCGACTGCGACGCTTATTCCAAAAGCCTTAGTAGGGAAAATAGACAACCGGGACTCTCATAAACAAACCAGAAGACTTTTTTATAGAAAAATGGCGAAGGGAAGAAATCAACGTTGACCATATTCGCAGAGAAGTCAGCTATAGAAGAGTTCTGGAGCAATGTCTGGTCAACTGAAAATCACTTCAACAGGAACGCGCCAATGGCTGCAACAAATTGAGACGGACTCAGAGAACATCGGACACATGGCCAACATCGTCATTGAAATAGACACTCTGAAAGAAGTCATCGCAAGCAGCACAAATTGGAAATGCCCTGGACTGGAACGGACTCCATAAATTCTGGTTCAAGGATTCCCAGTCTACTACAAAGATATTGGAACTGATCAACTATTATCTACAGAACCCAGAGGAAATCCCTTCCCTACTTTGTGAGGGTAACAGTTCATGAAACCCAGACAAGCAACCAGTGGACGCCTTCCAAATTTAGAACCAATCACGTGCCTCAACGCATTCTACAAAATCACCAAACAAGCTTGCCTTCCTTAATCTGTTAATGAACAGCACTGTTCACAAAATAAAGTCATCACCGAAACACAGAAGGCTGCTGTAAGGGTCTCCATGGGAGTAAGGAACAACTAGAAATAATCGACAGTGGTATCCAATGACCCAGGCATCCAAAAAGACCGCAATATATACACGTGCTTTATTGATTATAACAAGCTTTTTGACATGGTCCCCCACGACTGGCTTAATACTACCCTGACAACATATGGATAAATCCCGGTAATTGTACATTTCCTCAAAACCATCCATGAAAAATAGTTGTACACGATACAATCACGCACTAAACGTCAAGACAGTGATTACCAGGACACTAGACATCAAACGTGGAATATTCCAGGGCAGACAGTTTAAGTCCTTTTTCATTCTGTTTAGCAATGAACGCAACTATCAACTTAGCTGACAAGAATGGAACAGGATTCGAACCTGAAAAGGCATCAAAAAATATAAAGTAACTCCATCTTGCTTATATGGATGATATCAAACTGTACTCTTCTCTTCAACGTGGATTGGAAAAACTATTAGAAATCAACTGAAATGTCTTCTAATGACCATAGGGATGCAACTTGTAATTGATAAATGTAAGATCGCAGAGTGGTGAGAAAGGGAAAAGCTCACAACTGACAATTGAATATGAAAACAGTAACCAAAGAGGACTTAACACGCCGTAAACCACGAATGAATTTTACAAATCATCTTTGGAAAATTCAGCAAAGGCCTACACTATACTCACACAAAAAATAAAGAGGAACTGGGAAAGCAGAGTTTGCGCGTAGAACTAAAAAAGCAGTTCTGAAGACCCATCTCAACTCAAAAACCTTACTACAATGCAATTTAACACCTATGCTATAACCAGTACTCACATACTCAGTAAGTGTGTTGTGAAATGGACCAAGGACAGATATCGATGCCTATAGAAGATCTTTGAGAGTACATAATGACTCGCTTTAGATACCACCACCCCAGGAGCTTACTCACAGGGTTACTTACCGAGGAAAAGCGGGGGGACCGAGGCCATGTAAACCTCTCAAATCTACCACAATCCAGGCAGATTACAATTCTGTGAGAGATTTTTGGAACGAAGCTCAAATCTCGCAACTACATGAAGTGGTACAGACAACTGATGATAAATCTTTACACCTCTCAGCCTCAGAAACGACATGAACCAGCAACAGTCCATCTCTTGAAACAGAAATGGTCAAATGGAGAGAGGCACTCCCACGGTGCATACCCCGCAGCAAATAGCCAATGAAAATGTAGACGTAGACATGTCGTACAATGGCTCACTGTGGGGAATAATGTTTCCAGAGACTGAGGGCCTCATTATTGGCAATACAACAAGACGAGATGATACCAACCAAAAACTATCTCAAGCACAATTAAGACCCTTCAGTAGTAGATGATAATTGCAAGTGGTGGTTTCAAAGATCTGAAACAATCCAAGGATATACTAACTGGCTGTGTGTACTGGCTCCTTCTGAATATAAACTCAGACCTGACAACATTGGACGTATTATCCATGGCAACTTGCTGAGAAAATACGGTCTTCTGCAGCAGATAACACCATATATAAGTATCACCCCAAACACGTCCTAAGCAGAATACCGCCTATAAATTGTATGGGACAGAAAGGCATCCTGACAGACAAAAGCCGTCCATCATAAACAGACCTGCATATCACTATCTGGGACAGGTTATCCAAGAAAAGTCCCTTCTTTGTGACTTCCGCGGTGGTTGAACAAAAACAACATCATGACCACCTACCAGACGAAGCTGGGAAAATACAGAGAATGGTCCAAGTCGTGAAGGAGGAATGGTCCTTGGAAAATGCGAAGACAATCCCTATGTGTAATCTCAGCAAACTGGTATTGTACCAAAGGTAACTGTTAAGTCAGTGAAGAACTAGATAATATAACAAAAAATTATTTTGATAAACCATGCAGAAAGCGGTATAATTAATACATGTTCTTTGTTAGAAAAAATTATGGGTTCAGATTTATAAACATTTGTTGAAAATTTGTATATACAGAGTTCAAAGGTTTAAATTTTATAATGTTGTGTAAATAATTGTGTGGCTATGTACTGTGTTTGTAAGGTGCTGTGGTGCAAACTGTAAGCGCTATTTAGTACTTGTAAGTAATAGTGATCATGCTTTGATAATGTAGTCTGTGTGATACTGTATTCCAGACACAGCACTGTGAATAAATTAATAAAATAATAATAATAATATAATACTAATAATAATAATAATACAATAATAATCATCATAAAATAATATAATAATAATAATAATAAATAATAATAATA
>BOPP01000136.1:68711-137936 GCA_017312745.1 Gryllus bimaculatus | reverse complement strand
ATAATAATAATAATAATAATAATAATAATAATGGTCATTGGATAGGGATGGCTAATACGCAGAGATACTATGTTAACAATCACGGTATGGAGGAGAGTGAAATTTAATAGATACGAGTATTATTGACACCGTTGTTTATCAACGTGCGAAAGCGGAGCCGCTGATTTAAATATACATTTGCCTTCACGACCTCTTGCTCAGGGAGCAGAAATACTCGGTAGAAAGTTCAGGGCGGAGGCGTGGAGGGGAGGTGGTGGGTCGGTCAGATGCGAGGCTAGCGGCGGAAGCGAATGCGGCAACGGCGGGAGCACAGATGGAAGCGGAGAGTCGAGAGCGGAGCCGAGAGGAAAGGTGAGAATGGAGCGCAAAAGCGAAAGCAAAGAGGAGCGTAGAGGCGAGGGAGGAATGAAAAGGCTGGACGGCAGCGGAAGGGACATAAGCGGGGGGGGGGGGCGAGGCAAGGCGTGCGGCCGACTTTCTGCGCGCCGCTAGTAGCGCCCTCGCGAGCGACGCCTGCGGCTGACTGCGAGATGTATTGATATCGTGCAAGAAACTGACTGAATGAATGAATGAAGTCTCGTGAAGTCTGCCCGTGGCAGCTGAAAAATCACCACTACAATACTCCCACGCCGCCGCCAGAGACTTGGCGGGCCCCGCTAGGGCGCGCCGCCCCCGCCCGCCGCCGCCCCGCCCGCCGCCGCGCAGTGGGCGTAGCGCAGTGGGCGTAGCGCCGGCCGGGCGAGCCCGCGCTGCACAGGGGGAGGGGAGGGCCTGCCGACGACGCCGGCGCATGGAACGACTAAGGTCATTATCCCCGTAAGTGTAGTGCGTGTTTTTGCGCGCAAGTTGGCGGTGATCTTACCGCGCTGAATGGAGAGATCCCGCGCCGATTCGCGACCGTCGGCTTGACGGAATTTTCATGTAGTGCATGTGAGTGTGTTTATGAGTAAGGGATGGGGACAAAACAAGGAAATGGGAGAAATGCCGCGCGGGGTCGAGGCCCTCATTTGTTAAGGACCTGCACCGCACGCGCGTGCTGTTCGCCGGAGAAATCATCAGACGCGAAAAAGTTTCGTAACTAGGTTAGTATGTATCTTACTAGCTAGTGAATGAACTCATTTTCAAATTTTTCAATCTATTTCCATGCAGTGTCTGCATAATTCTGTCAATTCTGGGTCGTCAGGCCAAAAATAATCACCAAATTTTCCAATAAAATGTTATAAGTAGACATATTTGCAGGACTGCTCAAATCCTTAAACAGCAGCGCCATCAAAGTAAAGAAACCAAAAATAATTTTGTTTTTGTTATATCAAAGAAAATTATGTTTTAAAACATCTTATCATCATTAAAATATTCATCGAATACCAACAAGATTTTTTTATATAATTTGGTTTGCGGTTTTATTGGCTTGCGGTTTTCATTTGTCAGAAACTATTTCCATTCTCATTCTCCATTAAAAGATAGTTGATTAGATACCTTAATTTGTATTTGTATCATACGTTTGGGGCTCCGAAAAATTATTTCAGAATATCTTCTAGCGATTTTACTCAATTTCCCTGAGCATAACATCAGTAGCGAATCAAGGTATCAGCTAACAATTTTCCTTTGTTTGGATTTTCAGGTGAATGATAATTTATTAGATCCCACGTAACCAATGGTGTTTTGATTTTCCCTTCCCGACGAAACACTCTCTCAATGAAAACCATCACATGTCTTATTTTAATATCCCAGTTGTTGATTTTGTTCACATAATAAATACACCTGGCTGCTCTTAATATTACCAAAAATGTTTCCTTTCAGCCGCACAGGCATCGTCTCGGACTCACAGAAACCGATGTACTTAGTTTTTCGAATAGTTTCAACATTTCCGCCTCCCTCAGCGCGTTGCCTTAATGTCGAGGTCAGTCGCAATTGCATTTACAGCTGTCAGGGCTGTCATTCGCAACTCAGTTTGCACCATTTCAATTTTTTTTCTCTGTGTCCGGACAAATGAAGCTTTCTCTACGATAACATTTAGCTTTACATTTACAGCTTATGTTATTACGTTTAATCACCGTAAACGGAAGTTTCTGGAGTGTAAATAATAAGACAATTTTTCCCCTAACGTCTGTGCAGAAGCTAAGCATTTCTCAGCAAAACGACGTAAGAATTTAATAATCATCTCTTTTAGGAACATGCTGATCACATTTATTATACCGGTAATTTCTTATATATAAATCTTGTGTACTTATTTCATTAAGCTAATGTTAAATAATATTTTTATATCTATGAAATTTTACATTTATAATTTTTATAAGAAGATATTACTGATTTATAGTTTACTGTGAAGAGATAGCGTGGAAGATGTTTCAATAACAGATTTATTCATTGATTGACCAGAAAACTATTTTTTTACCCGACAACCCGTTTCTTCTGAAGCTTCTGTTGGTCAGGAGAGTCTTCTCGAGACACATTGCAGATGTGCCCATGGTCAAATGACTTCCTGCAGGTTAATGTGAATACGAGGCAATGACATTAACATCGAAGAGAAAACCAGTTTGCAGAAAAGTATTCTTTCTGCCTGTTAATTTTCTTTTTGTCCTCCAATTTTATTTTATAAAAAGTATTCCCTGAGTCAGTACTCCATGTTCATTCCTTACAATTGTCAAAAGTTCTATAATGACAATTTGAAAGGTAATGCAAAAGTTGAGCAAGAAACCTTCATTATATGTAAAGAAGCTTTTAAAATTACTGGACATAAGGATCAACTGAAATAATTGTTCAAGAAACTTCCGAAATAAACATTCAATGAAATGCGCTCTCAAATGAATGGTTTATTTCAAAAACATAATAAGTCAGAAAAACGTCTTTTCACTTTCGCCAAACGAAACTCCAACTGCGGCTACATATCCCAAACAGTGCGTCAAGTTTTTAGGTCTGTTCCAAAAATCCTCCAAATTCCCTCTTATGATACGTCTGCCACAAACGAAGCAGATACTTTCAGAGAATGTAACTGCATTGAGATGTCAAAATAGCAAAAAACTGATTTAAGTTCTTTCTTAAATACACCATTCAATCTCCCTCCCACTAAATATAATTTAATGTCTGTTTCTCGCAAACACTGATTTTCAAATGTTTAATCGAATATATTTCTAATAGTACACAGGAAATTACTTTTAGATTATCAGAATCTTTTTTAGTTTAACATTTTCAAGATATTTTTAGTTAATGAAATGAAAGGGCAGATAATGATTGATTAGAAAAGCAAAAAAATAAACTAATCATAAAAGTAAATAGCTTCTACAAAATATCTCGTGTTTCATATTCGAAACAGATATAATCGAATACAGATCATAAATATTTGAAAAAACTAGTTTTTCCTTGATCTGTACGAGGGGAAGTTTCAGAGCAGAAATGTATCATACAAATGATAAATAGGCTATTCACTATGATAAATAAGCTCTAGGAGAACATCCTAAAAATAATTTTTACTTTCTGTATATTCCGGGAAAGTTATGAAATGCTTCGGAATTTTGATTTCGATATTTCAACAGAAATACACATTTTTCCCCTGATACCTAAAAAGGTTTTTTTTTCAAAACTTTCGTCTGTCCGTCTGGTGATTGTGAACATCTACTAGCGCCTAAACCATGAGTAGGATGTTTTCCAAATTGAAGAAACTCCTGTCCATTTGGCTGGAGTAAAGACTTCCAGATTTTGAAAAACCTTCTTCAAAATTTGGGGGTACTTTACATAAAGACGTACGTTATAGCTCGTTGTTGTCTTCGTTACGGAATTCCATATACACTGCATAACTTACCTGGATCGATGGATGGAGCGACCGAGATGACGAGGGAAATTTGCAAACAGTTGAATGATGCTACACGTTTCCTTACGAAGGGAATTATGGACAGGAAATATGAAAAGACAAAGCGAGTCAAGTAAACGCCAAGTTAATAAGCAAATCGGAATAAATAAAATTAGGTAAAAAATAAACCTGTCTGCACCAAGGGTTTTCACTCGTTCTACTGCCCTCGGGCGTTTTCTCGCCGCTCTGTCAGGAGAGCCCTAACGCCCTTGGTTCGTAAGTCACTACTTCCCTTTTTAGTGATATTACGACACGAGCTCCAAGCACCTTCCGACTGGAGACGATCGTCGTGAGAGCTTTTCAAAATAAACACGTGCGCTATTGTAAATGTAGATGTATTGTAAATCAGCTTAATAGTCTTATGGTTACCACCTAGCAATCGGCCAATTGAACGACTTAGTAGAACAACTTTCTATTCCACATAGATCGGAGGTAATAAGGGCTTTACTTCCTTCATATAACTCAATACATTTTTAAATTTTTAAACAGAGACACTTGCTATAAGTCCTTTCTAGATTTAAATAACATATAACACTTAAAGAATAATATTTGAAGTTTTGAATAATGCTAGTAACTCAATTTCACAAACAAAATGGGACAACCTCTTCTACTGAGCCCTTCAATTTTAGTCAAATTTTCCGGGCACTGTGCGCCCCGTCCCGCGCCGCCCCGCGCCGCCCCGCGCCGCCTAGCGCCGCCCCGCGCCGCCCCTGGCCGCCGCGCGCAGCTGCTCCGATTGATTTGTGGCGCGCGGCTGTGCATGCGAGGTTGGGGTCGCCAGCACCTCTGTGCGACATTGCGCTCACGCCTCTAGGAAATTCCAAGGCGCCCCGGAAAAAGAGGAAGCAAAGTGCGAATAAAAAATAAGCGTGGCACGCTTTGCGGCTGGGGGGGGCGGGGGCGCCAAGCACCTGGGACCTGAGTTCGGCGATGTGTGAAGAGCTCTGCCCCAATCCCATCCCCTTTCCCCCTTTCCTCTTTCCACTTTCCGACCTACCACTTTATGCTCCTTCCCCTTTCTCACGCCTTTTCTTCCTTACCTACCTTCTTTCCATCGACTTCTTTCCCTTTCATCCTTCTTACTCTTACCTCCTTAAACTTCTCCTTCAAACCACCCCATCCTTTCCCCTCGCCTTCTTCTCATCTCCTTTCTCTCACCTTCTCTTTCACAATCTCTCTGGATTCCCCTTCCCCTCCTTTCTCTCTGTCTCTCTGACTCCCCTCTCCCTCTCCTCTCTCTCTCCTCTCTCTTCTCTCTCCTCTCTCTCCTCTCGCTCTCCTCTCTCTCTACTTCTCCTTCTTCTCATCTCTCTCATGCCTCCGGTCTCTTGTTCCCTCCTCGTTCTCCTTCGTACACTCATGTACCATCTCTCCATCGAAATGACTACTCTCTTCTTCCTCTACTCCATCTCTACTCTCTTCCTCTTGTCTCCCTCTTCTCACTTATCTTCAAGTTGTCTTTTAATTGCTACACATTTATAATCTTGTCTCATTGACCGATCCCTGCCGTGCAGTTCATAACACCATCTCTTCTTGTTTCTCTCTTCCTTCTCTCCTCTCTCTCCGTACTTTCTCTTTCCTCTTATCTTCTTCTTCTCTATTTTATTTTCGTATTTATTCTTTGCTATACAGTCTACCTGTAATCCAATAAACTGCTATTACCTTCTCCTCTCTTCTCTCTCTCTCCTCTCTCTCCTCTCTCTGTCTCTCTCTCTTCTCTCCTCTCTCCCTGTCTTCTCCTTTCTCTCTCCTCTCTCTCCTCCTCTCTCTCTATCCTCTCTCACTATCTCCTCTCTACCTCTCTCTATCCTCTCTCTATCCTCTTTCTTTCTATGCCTCTCTCTCTATCGTCTCTCTCTATGCCTCTCTCTCTATCTCTCTCTCTCTAATCTCTCTCTCTATCCTCATCTCTCTTCTCTCTCTCTTCCTCTTCTCTCTATCCCTCTCCTATCCTCTTTCTTATCCTCTCATCTCTAGTGCCTCTCTCTTCTACTCCTCTCTCTCTATCCTCTCTCGCTATCCTCTCTCTCTATCCTCTCATCTCTATCCCTGCATCTCTATCCTCTCTTCTCTATTCTCTCTCTCTATCCTCTCTTCTATCCTCTCTCTCTATCCTTCCTTCTATCCTCTCTCTCTATCCTCTCTCTTATCTCTCTCTCTCTACCTCTCTCTCTCTATCCTCTCTCTCTATCTCTCTCTCTCTACTCCTCTCTTCTCTATCCTCTCTCTCTATCCTCTTCTCTCTATCCTCTCTCTCTAATCGCTCTCTCTCTCTCTATCCTCTCTCTCTCTCTATCCTCTCTCTCTCTATCCTCTCTCTCTTTCCATGCTCTCTCCTCTATCCTCTTCTCTATCTCTTTGCTCTATCCTCTCTCTCTCATCTCTCTCTCTATTCCTCTCTCTCTATCCTCTCTCTCTACTCCTCTCTCTCTATCCTCTCTCTCGTATCCTCTCTCTCTATTCCTCTCTCTCGACTTCTCTATCCTCCTCTCTATCTCCTCTACTCCTCTCTCTCTCTCGTCTCATCCTCTCTCTCTATCCTCTCTCTCTCTATCCTCTCTCTCATCTATCCCTCTCTCTATCCTCTCTCTCTATCCTCTCTCTCTATCCTCTTCTCTCTACTCCTCCTCTCTTCCTCTCGCTATCTCTCTGCTCATCCTCTCTTCCTCTTTCATCCTCTCTCTCTATCCTCTCTCTCTCATCCTCTCTCTCTATCCTCTCTCTCTATCCTCCTCTCTCTCTCATGATCCTCTCTCTCTCTCTATCCTCTCTCTTCTATCCTCTCTCTCTATCTCTCATATCCTCTCTTCTATCCTCTCTCTCTCTTATCCTCTCTCTCTATCCTCTCTCTCTCTATCCTCTCTCTACTATGCCTCTTCGTCTATCGCTCTCTCTATTCCTCTCTCTCTATCCTCTCTCTCTCTATCCTCTCTCTCTATCCTCTCTCTCTCTATCCTCTCTCCTTATCCTCTCTCTCGCATCCTCTCTTCTCTATCCTATCTTCTTCTTCTATCCTCTCTCTCTTATCTCTCTTTCTCTTCTCTCTCTCTCTATTCCTCTCTCTTCTTCCCTCTCTCTCTCTATCTCTCTCTCTTCTAATCCCTCTCTCTATCCTCTCTCGCTTCTTCTCTCTCTCTTAATCCTCTCTCTCTATCCTCTCTGTCTCTACCCTCTCTCTGTCTATCCTCTCTCTCTATCCTTCTCTCTATCCTCTCTATTCTCTGAATCCTCCTCTCTCTATCCTCTCTCTCTATCCTCTCTCTTAATGCTCTCTTCTATCCTCTCTCTCTATCCTCTCTCTTCTATCCTCTCTTTATCCTCTTCTCTATCTCTTCTCTCTATCCTCTCGTCTCTATCCTCTCTCTCTCTATCCTCTCTCTCTCTATCCTCTTCTCTATCCTCTTCTCTCTATTTCCTCTCTCTCTTCTCTCTCCTTCTCTATCCATCTCTCTCTATCCTTCTCTCTCTAATCCTCTTCTCTAATCCTCTCTCTCTATCCTCTCTCTCTCTATCCTCTCTCTCTCTATTCCTCTCTCTCTCTATCCTCTCTCTCTATCCTCTCTCTCTCTCTCTCTATCCTCTCTCTCTATACTCTATCTATTCTCTCTATCCTCTCTCTCTATCTATCCTCTCTCTATCATTCTTCCCACGTCTCTGAGCCTCAATGATAACTACCTTGATATCTCCTGTGTTGTTTTGGGGGAATAATTCTTCTCTTATCTCTTTTCTACCTTTTTATTTTCTCTCTTATTAAGGGCAGGAAGGTCAAGCTATGTTTTATCGAAATATTCCGCCAATAAACGTACAAAACTGTTCTCAGGAAAAAAGAGGTACACATGTTGGTTTGGATCCTTGTACCAAGAACAGCACCAAGATGGGGCGCTGGCTACCATGAGCAAGTATGTAATTATACAGGACAGAGAGAGGCCTATCCAATGTTTCAAAAGAGCAAGGATGTTTTTCATTATGAATGTCTCCAGGGAAGTAGTGCTGGTGGGGACCTTAAAAGGACATTTTGGATCCGATAGATATCTGCGAGTGAGTATCGAAAATGTAGCTCCGATTCCAATGATTAGGAAATCAACTAGTACGGGTCAGTCTTAGCCATTTTGAAGAACCACTCGTTCTCCAAACGTCTTATCAAGTTAACTTCGTCAAAATTGCTCCATTTTTTGCTACAAAGGTGAAAAAAATAAAGAAGCTACAGGTTAGGTTTGCAGTTCCCGGTGTCACCTGCAGATGACACATCTTTGATCAATTTCAATATATTGTCCTTTACGAATTTGAGTAATTTGGTGTCACAAAACTCGTGTTTCGACCTTTCTTAAATGTACTGAGATGAAAAGTTGGCCCGATTGCTACTAGGTAATTGATTTAATTTATTCAAGATGTTTGGCAGTAATTTTGGCGCTTCGTTCACTTCTGCTTTTTCTTCCTTCGAAAATTGGAAAGATGAAGTACAAATACGATAATATTTACATTGCATTTGTAAATTTTAATTTAGTGCACTGGTAGACAAGTACTTTAAATAATTCTTATAAAGTTTTTCGAAATAAAAAAAATGAATGTGTATACGAGCTCAAAATTACGTATTTTCACGAAAACGGCTCGAAATGTTCGCTTTGGAAATTTTCGTATAAAAAAAGGGTTTGCTCTTCTGTGATTTTATGAAAGTTATATTTGAATTGAACTATTAGGGAGCCAAAAAATTGAGAAAAATGAACGGCTTTTCTTTTATAAAAAGAAATCTCTACAATTTAATATTGCAAGAGAAAAACTAAACCATTGTGTTACTTCAGAAGATCAAGTTTTCAGAGCAATATTCTCCTCTCCAAGATTTCCTTTAAAAATAAAATTGTTCATTAATGAATACGAGGATGAAATAGTTTAAAAAGATAAATAGCCTTGCTTCCATTGTTGCTGTGGCAACGAATGGTGTTCTAAGTCATTTAAATAAAAAAAATTCAGCTTGCGCTCACAGTGTGATATTGATATATGATATATATGCCAAAGTAACTTAGTTAACATACAGTAGTTACTGGGAAATAATGATGTCAATAATGTGAGGAGGCAGTAGCGACTCGTGCTTAGGTTTTACTGTTGCACAATTCCCAGATAATCGAAAAAGATCAAGAATATACATTTTCCTTTTAACGGCATTCAATATTCTAGATATTGCAGCAATATATATATATATATATATATATATATATATATATATATATATATATATATATATATAATCATTTTGAAACCAAAAGAGCGCCCAATGAGCGCGCTCTTTGCGATTTTGACGATTTTGACCTGTGCATGCATCACTAAAAGTGATTAAATGTTTTTCCGCCATCATTCTCCCACACTAAATAAAAGCGATTAAATGTCCGAGATGCTTCTTCTGAGATGGGTGCAGATAAACAAGAAGCTATTTCTTGGGCGCCCGTGAGAGCTGTTGTTTCGTTCCATCTATGACATACTCAATTATACACAATTGCATGCAGCGGTTTGAGCAATTTGTTGGCTACTTCTGCATTGTGCTGGTCTCTAACGAAGAAATATTGAAGTTTTTTTGAAATTTATTTATAATGGTCGCATAAATATCAAGGTCTTGAGCGACCACAAGCTAGTAATACAGAATCACAGTATTAACAAATAATTTCTGTTGTGAGTTATCACAATTACAGGCGGTTATTAACCATTTTATACATTTTTATGGACAGGTCAGACACTTGACCTGGAGGAAGGCATAAAGTGGATATTCTTGATTGACACATAATCTGGGTTTGAAATAGTTATAGGGGAAGATAAACATTACATACAGTTATGGGCTTATTTATATGATTAATCCTGACTGCACAATATTCAAGGGTGGAATTAAGGTGAAGTTCATCTACTTTATAAGATGACATTTTGTAGATGGCTACCCCACCGTTACTATTAACAGTTTGATATGTGGAGTGAATTCAAGAACGCTTTCCTCAATATTTATGCAATTTTTGTCTTTTTCAAAAATACTCTTTAGCTGTAACCAATTCAAAATATATTTGTTACTTGGTTAAGATAATGTTCGTTTAAGCGGGGCAATTTGATTTTCTAGTCTATCAGATTCCTCAGCAACAGAAATTTAAAGTTGTTTTTTTTTATTGTTTTTTAAATTTGATTTAGTCAATGTGGAGTCTTTAGATTGATGGCTTTATAATCCATTGTCTCTGGTGTAATCGGTTGTATGTTATTTGTATCTGAGACTCTTTCTTTAAGATGGGTTTGGTCTTCTTCACATACAATTGAGTTTAACATTTCTGATGTCTCAGATTTTGAAGATAGATTAGATAAGGGGCGTTTAACATTTTTTGTAGGTCGGTTGTCAGTAGGATACGCGGTGGAAGAGGGTTTAAGTGCTGGAAAAGAGGAGGTGGACAGCTGTTATTTTTCGTTGCGAATACCTCCACAGTGCCCGGAGGGGTTCTCCTTTTTATGGTTCATGGGGCAATTATTTGCAAAATGTTCGGGCTATTTGCATAGAAAACATGATATAGAATCTGATGATGGATGTATCCAGAAAACTGTGTCATCATATTTAATTTTCATGGATTCTGGTGCTCTCTCCATCTCGTCTGGTTGAATGTAAATGTGTTGCCGGAAACTCAAAATGTGGTAAAACTCTGGTTCGGACATGCCGGCTAGTAGGGAAGGTCATTGTAGAGCCGATTCGTATTTTCAGTTTCGTTAGCTCGTCAATAATTATTGAGTGTGGGATGATAGGACACACATTCAATAGAATGAGTCTTTTGTAGTGCGTAATTAGCGGTCTAACACGGCACGACACGGCACGACACGGCACGACACGGCACGACACGGCACGACACGGCACGACACGGCACGGCACGACACGGCACGACACGGCACGACACGGCACGACACGGCACGACACGGCACGGCACGGCACGGCACGTCACGGCACGGCACGACACGGCACGACACGACACACGGCACGGAACGGCCTTAGGCTGCCACTCCGAGCTCATTACACCTTATCGCTACCGCTTATCGCACTGCGGGCGGTCTTCACTCGCCAACGGTCGGAACGACACTGAATATTGAAGTTTGACTCACCATTTTACTCCGGAATGGAACAATGTTAAAACCACCTACCAGTGCATCTAACGCTAATGTTCCAAAATTTGACGTACACCACTTTTGCTCTGAACAGCTGAAACGTACATTTAATGAGTCCTTTATATAAAGTTAACCATTCTGGAAGTCTCTTTCTGTCTCGATGGGTGCATCTTTCAGGCTGCAGTTACAGTCTGCGAGCGTTGTTGTGAGTACAAGTGTGTGTGGAACATTTTGCAAAATACGATATTATGATAGTAGTGAAATTTATTAAACAAAATAATTTTATGTGTACAACGTTCAAACGTATCCAAACAATAGTGTTTGTTGCAAAGTGCTGGATCACCGTATTTTTTAAAAACATTTTTGTTGTTGCATTTTGTATGAGTTATGAAACCGTGAATTGTCTGAATGCTTAACTAATACAAACATTTGAGTGCTCCTGAAGATGAAAGCTTGAACCGCGTGCGCGGGAAGTGAATGTACCTGGCACGGGCGCTGCGCATAAATTTATTTAGGTAATGATTCGATAAAGATTTTTATTAAACTTAATTTTAATTAATTTTCATAAATTGCTAACATTTTATTATATGTTCTGAAGTTTGGAAGTTGCATTCGCGTCATTCGATGGAGCTGTGACCTGTCTGATGGGTCACCAGCCACCGCGGCAAAGAGATACAGATTGCAAAGCTCATTAAATATCGCGTATGCCTACAAAATATCGGTATCATTAGGGTACGGGTAATCAGTACCATTAGGGGCCTTAACAAACGTGCCATGAACCGTATGCGTTCTTTCCTTCCTCTTCCTTGTCCTCTCCTCCCCTCTTACACGCACTTACACTAACAGGCACCTCACTACCACACATGGGCCGGGGGATCGGTCGGGAGCTCAGAGCTCGTCCCGGCTGGTGGCGAAAGCGCGCTAGCCGGCGGTGTATAGGTCGGCGCCGGATCTCGTCATCCCGCAGGGCAAGAACACCGCCACCGCCCGAGGAAAATCAATCAATTGGACTGCCGCAATTACTTTTCTCAAAAACCTTTTTTGTCAAAATGAGCTCAAAATTGTGTCTTTTTATAAACGCTCAAATTAAATTTTCTCAAATACGGCTCCAAGTTTTTTAATGAAAATTTGAATTTAGGTTCTAGTTACACTTTTCTATAATATTCCTCCCCGAATGGCAACACAGGGCTTGCAAAAGACGTCTCGCGAGGGGAGTATCCAACTTCAGTGTTACCTATTGATCGATTTATAAACTTACATTTCTTACTCATAATGTTCGTTGGCACACAGTACTTCAAACGGGTGGCGGGCCAAATACGATCATGACGAATAATTTGGTTATGAGCAACACACTTGTTTTACGAAACAACTCGTGAAATGTTTTATGTATATTACATAAATGTTTTTTGAAAGTGTTTTTCTATAATCTGAAAAATTTAGGAACCCTGTCTGATGCTGTCCCTCTGGACTGACATTGGTTAAAGGAAGTAATTTAGTACTTGCAATAATAAAATTTATCCACTTTGATCAATAGGCCCCACAATTTATTTTTTAACGAAAACTCGCCCTTCCCTGCTGAAGAATTACAATATTTTCTCTTTCTTATGTAAATACATAGTATGGCGAAGGAAGTTCACATTTAGAACAGTTTTTGAAAAAACCTTTTTTTTAATTACTAACATTTTACTCGAAAAATGATATATTTTCAAAATCTACATGGCATTAATTAAAGAAATAATTGAAGAGAACAAACTTCATTGGGAGAAAACAAAACTTCAATGAGATGTAGTTGTACGAGGGAGCTCCAAAAAACTTGACACTTTTACAATTTTGGAAAATTCAGAGTTAATAGAGAAAGACATACGTAAGTCATCTTTGTAAGTGTAATCAGTTCACTCTACTATTCTAATAATAAATGTAAAGAAAAAGTGGGAACTATTTTTAAGAAAATTTTGAAAATATGCCCGGGGCTACATAATATAATGAATTCATTTCGAAGTTGCAGGATCTTCACTCAGGCTCGATCGATCGGAAAATATTCATTTTTGAAAACATTCTGTGAATGATTTAAAACTAGTGTTGTTCACTGACAAACGAACGTTTTGAAAAGAAACAAAACTTTTTCGTTATTAGGGTACCCCAAAACATGTATTTCCGTTAAAATATCTAAATGGATTTGCTTTAACATTGCATTGTTTCCTTCTAAACTACGTATTTACTCCGTTTATACTTTCGTATACGTATTTTGCTTACTGTTGCCATAGCAACGTATAAGTTAGCCTCGTCTGGTGATTCTAAAGCAAATGTCTGGTCGAATCCGCCGATTTTGCAATGTCAGATGAACATGATACTGCTAAATTACAGGATGATGGTGATCGCTTACCTTCAGCTGGCAGTGCAGTATTAAATACCAGTGATGGAAACACTGATGTCAGTGCAACTCACGGGACTACAGCCTCCAAACGTTCTGTCCTGGTAAGTAATTCAAGGGTCAGGGACGAAAAATTAGGTTTTATCTTATACCTATTTTATTTTGTATTTAATATCCTAAACTTTATAGTTTAATTACATTTTCGAATGTGAATAAATCTAGCTGAAACTGAAAATTATTTATTTATTGAAAAAAGTTATGAGAATTTAATTTATAATTAAAATATTTTTCTGCCTGTTGATTAGTTTGCAGCCATTGTAGAACAAAATACATTATTGTAAATAATTAACATTTCATGAAACAGTCTCAAATGTGGAAAAGGCAAGTATTTGTGCATTTTGATATTTTTGTATATATCCATTCTGGGAGTTTATTCAGCCAAGCTTTGAATCAGTTTCATTACTAATTTCATTTTAGAACGTCTTTTTTAAACTAATTTGTTAATTATTTTATAAAAAGCATTTAGTTTTGTTACTCTCTCTGAAAATACTAAATAACAACTGGAAATTTGCCATTTGAACTGTCACTACTTTACATTAGATTGTAAAAAAATACTAATTATTACTATTACTATTATTATTATTATTATTATTATTATTCATTATGCCTGAGGTGCCTGAGCGTATTGCGTTGCCGGAGAGAGCGATGCAATATTAGCAAAAAAAGTAGTTTTTTTGGATTATAGTGCAGTTAAAAGTGTTCTGAGCTGTTGGGGCACAGTTAGTGAATATCGATTTTGTTAGGAAAAAGAAGAAATCAAGTGAAACTCTCAAAAAGAAAGAAAATCAAGTGCCAGTGACACCTCGCAGGAACTGTTCGCTTTTCACCACGTAGTACTTCTTCAGCGTTCGCCACGAACACAGCTGATCCAAAATAAGCTGTTAAGGAATATAAAATTAAACTTTCTTTCAACACTCTTTCTTGCTAAAAAACAAACCAAGAGTTAAACCATATCAGTTTTAACTGTGAAATGTGAGGGAGAAATGAAGAACGTAGAGGGTATTCTGTAATGGATGCGACGAGTATCTTCATTTCTCTTTCTCGATCAGCGAGGCCACGCATCGGGCAAAATCAGAAAGAGGCAGAGAAACTGGAGATGTGCGAAATGTAGACCGTCAACCAGGTCAACTCAGTCAACTCACCCAATCCTCTTGCTACGGCATGCTAGGAAATAAACAGCAAAATAGACACCCTCTATGGACGTATGAACGAGATAAAAAAGACTATAGACTTCCTAAGTAACAAATACGACTGAGGTGATTGAGGAAATAAAAGTCCTGAAAGTGATTAAAGAAGAAATGAAGAAAGAAAATGGAAAAAGTGAATAGTGTAATTCACAAAGTTATAGAATAGAAAACAACAACTTTTGCGACAAAAATTTAGAAATAAGTGGGGTGAAACTTGAACAGAATCATTGTCGGAAAAGCACATTTCGATATTTTCAGTAAAGTTTGTGGGGAAAAAATTAATGAGAGCGTAATTGATGAAGTTTACGGAGTAAAACAACATGAATTGTCAAAACTAAAAGTAATAGTCAAATTTAACTCAAAAAAAAATTAGAGACAAAATTCCTAAACTGCTAAAGAAAAAAATGCAAAACAAGGACTTATTTAAAAAATGGGGATGATCAACCTTTGTATATCAATGAGAATTTAATGTCATATAACACAAATTATTACGGAAAGCCAAAAAATAAGGCCAGAAGAAAAAAATTTATAAATTTAGGTGGGTTAAAAATGGTAAAGTATTAATAAGAAAAAATGAGGGAGTAATGTGATTAGAATAAGGTGGTGAGGAAGATTTGAAACAAATAATTAAACAGAAAGATAAGGTAAGATTAGAAAACATAAACAATTATGGAATATTCCTTTATTAATAATTTAGAGATTCAAGAAACTAAAAGTTACAACCTCATTAAGGATTTTAATCACGTAATTAATGCAAAACAAAGAGAAATTTAATGTAATTCATTTAAACATAAGATCAATTAGTAAGCATTGGGATGAAATTTTGTGGAGTTATAAGACGATAGCTCCAAAATATGGATTGTGATGTCTTGAGTGAAATTAGTGTCAAAAAGATGACGACTTTTTAGAATATATTTGCCAAATTTAATAGATACATAAAAACAAGAGAAGAGAAAGGAGGAGGAGGCATAATACTATTTGTAAAAAGAAATAAACAAATTTGAACTTGGGTGATTTGGTGGGTTATCAGTTTGAGTATTAGCAGGTCATTTAGAAATAAATAATAAATCAAATTAAGCATATTTGCAGTCTATAGAACCACACTCAGAAGCAAAATTCTATATTTACAAGAACTAAATGAAATTTTAATACAGAATAAAAATGTGAACAAAAGAAAATAATTGGAGATTGTAACATAAACATCAGCAATGACCAAAAACTACGATTGATTACATAGACATTTTGTAGATCACAAATTAGTGCACTGTATCAAAAAAGATACGAGAGTTGAAATTAAAAAATGATAAAGTAGTGAGCTCATGTATCGATCATATAGCTGTTAGTGGAATGCCAAAGACATAATCCATTTAATACTAGAAAGCAAGATAACAGATCATTATTTAATTGGAATCTCATGTAATCTCAATAATAAAAAGATAGTTCTTGAAAATATTAACAAAAAAAATTTGAAATTTATAAGACAAAAGTAAACTACAAAAGAACTAATGAACTTAAATGAATTTAATCTTCAAACTTAACAGCTAATGAAATTGTACAAGTAATAAAAATGTATATGATAAAGCCGTTAGTCTCTAAGAATTCTAACAATAGCAGTGAAAGGTAATATTGAAACCCTGGATAAACTCAGATATCAATGAAACTGATCAAACAAAGAGATAACTTGTTTAAAACAATGGAAAGGACTTCTCTCAAAAAAAAGAATTAAAAGATACACTAAGAATTAATTGATAAAAAATCAGAAATGACATAACAAAAAAAATCCAGCAGCAAAAGAAAGAATATTTTAACAAACTATTTGAAAACAGCAGAAATGACATGAAAACACTTTGGAAAAGCATAAATATAACTACTTGGTGTACCACGAAGAAAAAATTTTTAAGAGAAGTCATAATAAGAAATTTAGGGAATAGTAACTCAATCGAACAAATAATAGAAAGATTTGCTATCACTTATCAACAACAAACAGAAGACATTGTACATAAATATAACCAAGCAGTCCTGCCAAAAAATTAATAAACACAAAAGTAACTCGTTTACTTACCTGAAATAACATTAGAGGAAACTAGTTCTTTAATTAAAGGGATGGACTGTAATAAAGCTCCAGGAATTGACAAAATAGCTATAAGAGATATAAAAATTAACAGCGACTCAATAACACCAATTATAACGAAAATTATCAACTTATAGCATTAGTGAGAGAACTTTTCCAGATGAATTAAAAGTATCCATTATCAGACCTACATAAAGGAGACAGTCTTTCAATCTCTGAAAACTATAGGCCAATTTTCATATTAAAACACAATAATAAAAATATTCGAAAAATACATATCGCAAAGACTGACCAACTTACTGGAAAAATATAAAATAATAGATAAAAATCAATTTTGCATATCAAAAAAAACAAAAGCACCACAGACTTATTGGAAAATCTAGGAGAAGTATTAAATGAAAAATTACACAAGGATTGCATGTTGATAGCATGAGCATGACTTGTCAAAATAATAATAATAATAATATTTATATGAGTCACATATACAATTACAATCGTGTATGAGAGTCAATATGATGCCTTGGGTGGAGACGAGGCGAAGTTATATTACTGTTCAGGAGCAAACAAGGGGCCATCTCAGCATTTGCTCAAAGGACCAGGGAAACTGAAACAAAACTGATCAAGATGGGTCTTGGCCTAGAAATACAATACTTGTTACAGTTAGATTAAGATATTATGCAGTAGATAAATTTCTGCTAATAATTAACATTTCAATATGATATTTTATTCTACTACTTATAATAAATTATATTAATAATAATTACATTAATAATACATATCAATTATGTTTTGCAATCTACATCAAATATAACAATAGTAGTACATTCTAATATTTATAACTTGAAATGGTGAGGAGACAAGTTTTGACCAGTTTTTTTTCTTCTCTATTCTCCTTCTCTTTCACAGGATGTGAATGCAGTCTTTTTTTTTTTTTTTTTGGCTTCAGCTTGAAAACAAGTTCACATGAACACAGAAAGTCTAATGGAATAAGAATTCTATTTATTTATATTTTTTAAGGGAAATGTTTCATTTGAAAATTCCTTTACACTGTAAGAACATGTTAAGCAGGAAAGCTTTCAATTTACTTTTAAATGTATGAATTGTGTTATGTCTTTGATATCATTGCCTAGTTTGTTGTAAAGTGTAATGCCCTCTATTAGGGTACTTTCTTATGATAAAGTGTAGTTTCAGATGTGGGAACGTGTAGGTATCCTTTGACGGGTGTGTGTAGTTATGTACATCAGATTTAAAGTAAGTTCTTTTGTTTCCATGAGAATTTTCTTTGTGAAGACCACTATTTCAAATATGTACATGCATTGGTAGAGAAGAATCCTTAGTTTATTAAACAAGGGTTTGCAAGACTCCAGCTTATGAGTGCTGGTCATTGTTTGCAGTATTCTTTTTTGGATAATAAATGTGGAGTGCTTTCAGGGGCATTTCCCCAAAATATTAATTTTTAGGTGTAAGTGCACATTTGCAAAATACATTCTTCGAAGGTCTCAAGTTGGAGCTTGACCTGAGTGGTGTATAGGGCATAGCAAGATTTGCTGAGCTTCTTGGTGAGATTTGAGATGTGAGTGTTCCATTTTAGGTTTTCTTGAATTGTTAGTTCGAGAAAGGTAGTTTCATGAGATATCGTTACAGGGTTATGTTTATGAGCAAATGCTGTGAGAGTTTTTCTTTAAGATACGAAGAATTCATGAAATTTAGAGAGACTGTCTTGCTGGTGTTATAATGAGTTTGTTGTCTTGAAACCATTTTACTAGTGCTGCAAAGTTTGCGAGTTTCTTTTTCTAATGATTGTTGTGTTTTTGCCTTGA
This sequence comes from Gryllus bimaculatus, assembly GCA_017312745.1. Taxonomy (NCBI): domain Eukaryota; kingdom Metazoa; phylum Arthropoda; class Insecta; order Orthoptera; family Gryllidae; genus Gryllus; species Gryllus bimaculatus. Next base: position 119,467 of record BOPP01000136.1, on the reverse strand, counting down.
TGATGATGTTTGTGTCATCTGCAACAAAAGCTTACGACTGTAATAAGCCATGAAAAGATGTTAGATGCACTGGAAAGTGTAGGGTAGAGGCAAAGTATTACAGATATTTTAAAAACTATCTAAAGGAAGATCATTTAGGGTAAAAATAGGGTAAAAAAACATTATAGTGAAATAAAAGCTGTGAAAAGGGGAATTCCACACGGAAGTTTCCGTAGGTCCCTACTTTACCTAATATTTGTGAACGACTTAAAAATTATCTAGAAAGTGGTTCTATTATATGTATGCAGATGACAAGATACTAATTATCTATAACAAGACCAAAAGAAGCACAAATGGAGTTACAGGAGAAATTTGGATATTAAAAAATGGTGCCATGATAAAGTTTAATAATAAATACGAAAAAGACCAGAATACTGCATATTACAGCTCCAAAAATTGCAAGCACAGTTAAATTTCTTTCACAAAAGCTGACTGCATACACAAAGACTTTAAGACTGTCGATGTATATAATATAATTAATTCTGTAAGCAAACTGAATATTTAGGTGTAATTTTGATTCAAAATCTGAGCTGGAGGACCACATCTTGGAATTAAGCAAGAAAATCAGAACGTGTTTGGAAACTAATGAGAATTGGTTTTATAAGATTTAGTTTATTAAAAAATTTTTAAATGGTCTACTTCTCATTAATTGAGTCTCTGATCAGGTATGGAATTGGAGTAATGGGGGAGCTGCCAGCAAAATCGCATGTGATATTATACAGAACCTGAAAATAAGTGCATTAAAAGCCTTAATGAAAAAAATAAGCAGACAAACCTAAACCCTGAAGTGAGTGCAGCAATGCATGGAATCAATGACTGTTAAAAAACTGTATGAATTCAAATTCTGCACAAAAACTTTTCAATGAAAATTCAGCAAAAATTAGTGGGCACAACTATGAAACTAGGAAAAAACACAATTTCTACTTCCAGACATTTTAATAAATTTGAGAGAGAGGTGCTTAACACAGCCATTCCAAAAATGCTGAACTCAATGCCGGATGAAATATTAGAAGTTACATCTAAAAGAGGAATTGAAAAAAAAATTAAAAGAATGGTACACAAGAATACTAGGATAACATGAAAATATAAAGCTCAGAGTTATCTCTTTAGCTTATAGGCCATTGCTATTTTTTTTATTTACCATTTATTTGTTAATTTAAAAAATATATGTATTTTGGGGGGGAGGGAATTTGTTATATTTTTGATATGTCATCACAAGCTGTAAGATGTAAATTAAGTAAAAACATAACTCGTCATGCAATATTAATGCTACTACTGTCATTACAAAGATTTTATTTTGTTAATTATGTACAAACTAAATCTTCACTGATACAGTAAACTACTCATCACAAGATTCAAATTTGTAAAGAAATAGATAATGTTCCTGTTACACTCATTCATTATTTGGTTTTAATTTAGTTATTTTTATTTCTTTTTTGCTTTACAATTAGATTTGTAGTTTAGATAATAATTGGATGATATGTGATTTCTTTGCGTGTTTTGAGTTTCATCAATGCAAGATTTTATGTTGTGAATTATGTACAACTAAATCTTCATATAGTAAACAGCGGGTTATCACAAGATGAAATTTGAAAATATTTCTTTTACTCTCAGTCAGTTTTCATTATTTGGTTTGTTTTTTGTTTTTATTATATTTTATCATAATATTTTGAATTGTAAATTTGTCTACAATAATTATGTCAATTGTTAATTGATCTCTTGTATAGACATAATTTGTTTGCTGTGTCTAATTATTGTTTGATTTGTATTTGTCACAATAAGTCATTCAAATGTAATTAAGTACATATTATAATCTTTTTCATTTTTTGCTGTTGCCAACTACACCATCTAGTTTGATTTATTTACAATCCATTTGTTAGGTTAGAGAATAAGTGTATCATTTTGTGTTTCGTTTTGCCTGTTGGTTTTGTCATTTACAAGATCTTATGTGTTAATTATATAGTTGTTAAATATTACCAAATCATTCATATTCATAAACAGTGGTTAAAAAGATAATAATTTGTAAAAATTGTATAATGCTCCTTGTTTTCATTCAGTTCATTAATGTTCAAGGGTATGGACTAAAATTTTTTGTTTTTGAGTCCAATTATTTAATGTCATCTGATTATATTGGACGAATTTATCTCAAAGTTTAATGTCAGTCTGCCATTTGCCACAGAAGTTCTATTTGTTTCCTGATTTGTTATTATAGATAAAATTTTACTTGCTTTGCTTGTTGATTTGTCACTAACAAATTTTTCAAAAATGGTAATTAAGTATAACTTAGTTTTCATATTCACCAGCTGCCAACTAACATATCTTTTTATTTATTTACAATTTATTTGTTATTCTGGATAATTGGATGATTTTGATTTCTTTCTGCCTGTTTGAGTTTCCTTGGAAAAAATCTAATTCGCAATAAAAACAATTCACAGTCAAACAAACTGATGATGAGTGAACTATAATCAAACACGGTAATACAAAAAAGACAAAAAGAAAAAAAAAAAAGAACAAAACAAGCGTAAATGTAAACACACCCCTCTCCTGAGACAAGTAACATAAAGGTACTTAGAGAGGGTTTGAAGTGTACTGAATAAGATAAAATAACTGTAATACATGTAATAAATATATTTAAATTTTAAAATTTAACCTGATAAGACGCAGAATTTTTTACCGAAAGGTTAAACAGGATGTATAATGGTATGAAAAGTAGTCGGAAACAAAATTGGGGGTTATTCTTTCTTATTGTTTTTTATGGGTGAATGGTTTTTGTACACTGCCATGTAAATTCTCTTTTGAAAATAAATTATTATTCCTTATTATTTATTATTACTTATTATTATTATTATATTATTATTATTGTCTTACATTATTCACAGTATCTACTGGTCGGTATTGTCAAACACACCACAGGTAATGAATGACCAGGTGTGTGGTTGCTTTCCTGAAGGTTCAGAATGGCTTCTGACTATTTACGGCATGTATTCAAAATTAACGTCTTTTGCATATTAATATACATTCCTGGTAATCCAAGTGAAGAAACTTTCCAGTGCCCGAAAGTGTCATTTTCGGGTCACTCCGTAGTGACCTATATTAATAGGCACAGTCGTCACTTTCTGAAGTTTCCATTGAGTTGCGATTCATAGGCGAGATTGGTATACTTCTGGATTTCTCTGATTATTTCCCGATATTTGTGGGTAATTGGGTATGTGATATATCGATAAGGAAAACCTGCTGTTGGTTTCTATCAATGTACGTTATATTGGTCTAAATTGGCCGCCGACATTCCTGTCAGTGATCATGGAACGATCCCAGTAGAGTGTGTGCTCACTACTTCAAGCACATTCTGAGTCACATATTTTATAATACGGCAGCGAAGTGGCGAGTAAGCCCCGTTCTCAACGCCAATAATTGGTGTACCTGCTTTCGCACTTCAATCATGCCTCTTTTTGTATTCAGAACCGTGCGTGCTGCTACATCCATTGTCCACGTGTTGGATAGTTTTTTCGCTTGCGCCTCACATCTTCTCACGAGTCGAATGAATGGTAGAATCTTCTCAGAATGTGTTTTTCTGTAGTTCAAGTGTTGGTACCACTGGTCCTGGATAGCTTATCATGAAAGGCTTCTGTCTCGAAAGAGATTCCCCGTGCTGGAGCCATGGCCGTGCCTTTTACGCAGAGAATTGTTCGACTTTCTGGTTAGCTCTCAAGCTCGTAAGGGTACCTTCCATGCAGTGCCTTTGCTTTATAACGTTATCTTCTCTTCCCGTTTCAATGATTGGCTTGAACAGGCGGATCAAGCTTTTTCAAGTTCAGAGGACTTAGTTATCAACTGCGCTCACATGCTTGCTGAAACTCTCCCACAATGTTCGCGAGAAGTATCTTCTGGAGTGAAGCAATTTGAAAAGCTGTGGTAGATTTATGAGATCTACCAATACCTCGCCCTCACTCCTTGGACCTGGAAGGGTAAAAAACGCTCAGTACTTGAATGGGGATGATGTTTTCGGTGTTGAGTTTATAGGCGGTTCGATTGTTCTCTGGAGGTTGTTCGAGGTCGTAATTGCTCCATTTAATAACGCCAAAAGGAGTATGTCAAGCACTGGAATAACAAATGAATTGATGGCCCTGCACAAGGTTTCTAGCAGAGAGTTGAGTTTTTAAGAGCCCATGCAATCGTTTACACACTTCATTTGTTAGTATATTCTTAGTAAGCAGTGTGTTTGATTCGGAGTACTGTTGGAAACCAAGTATTTTTGGTTAAGTACATGGGGTTTCCATGAAGGGTAATCTTGGTTCATTAATCAGTTTCCAAAATTTTATAAGCTTGCATAATGACCCGCGGAATGATATTCAACTCTCCTGCACTTATCCAAACGATATTTCATCTTAATGTCGTCAGTGAAATCTTCCGTCACGTTTATTAGTTTGCGCATATGACTCTGTGTCTGCATAGAGCTTCAGGTCATCCATGTAAAGGAATGTGAGACACGAAGAAGAGTTTGAAGTTTTCCCCTTTTTAAGAGGCGATTCCATAATTAGATGAATTAAAGTAAGAGTAGAGAGGGGATTCCAAGGCTAAACAGAACAACAAGGGCTTAAAGAGTCACCTGGAAAAATCCTCGGCGGATGTGTATACTAGTATCTGTGTGGACGGAATTGTTTTCCAATTAGAGAGATACAGTTTTTAAATTCCATCCGACTCATCGCAGTTTTCAGGAAGTTTTGGATAAACGGGTGGCCTTGTATACATCAAACATTGAAGGGAGCCAAAAATGGAAGCACGGTGTCGAATTCTTTAGCGTAATCTAATGTAGCATGCGTACAATTTTCTTTGTTTTTAATGCACTTGCCCGCATAATTACAGAGTCTATAATGAGTTGCTCCTTTGCATCCGCTGAGATCAGTTCTATCATCCTTTCTGGTTCATTTTGCTAAGAATGTTCTGTTTCCTCAATGTTGTGTCCATCATCAATTTGCGAAACACAAGAATGTTATGAAGTTTGTAAAAAGTTTGAAGGCAGGTTAATAGGCCTGTACTTCGAGGGGTCCTTTAGTGTCATCCTCCTTTGTAACAAAAAATGTTCTACCTTCAGTGAGGAAGTGAGCGTAGATTTTCTGGATTGTGAAGAAAATCATTGAATTATATTAAGCTATAATGATGGTGAGTGGCTGGTAAATTTTTTGATGCCATAATTTGGAGGCCTATCACTCTGGTGGCCCTTCCAGTTATGTGCTTTGCTCAAAGCGCTTGGACAATTTTCCAAACGGTGAATGAGTTGGTTCACCACATAGAGGGATATCTCGGTGTCTGTGATATTCCATTTCAAATCCACGTCATATCTGGGTTGTGGGACACAGCAGATGACAGATAGGCTTCCAAAAGTCCACTATTTTGTGCTTTGAGGGAAGCTTTTTGACTGCTCCATTGCATTTTACAAGCCCCTTTGGGCCTTTTGGACATATTCCTGGTAGAATGCTTTTCTGGTTTTCTGTTAAAAAGAGATTCTGTTGTTCCTCGTAGTTGCAATTCCTGTAGCGTCGAAGGCGTTTTGTTAACGCCAAAAGCTTTTTGGGGTTCGGGTAAGGGTTGTCAAGATGTTTCTGGTTATTGTTGAATTCAAGGCGTGCTTCGTCTGAATTTTTGTCTTGATGAGGATGTTTATTCACCTTTCTTCCTCAGTTTTTTCTGAGGTATTTCTTTTTTAAATTGCGTGAGTCTCATATCTCTCCTAGTGCTTTCTATAAAACGATTACAACAGCGCGTCTTTCCCAGGTGGCATTCTTTTTTCACTTCGATCATTGTGAGACGTTGCTACGGGCGCTGAAAAACTTGAACCGTTACATCTTGAAAGCCACAACCGCAGCACAATAAATTGCTGTGTGTACTTCTTTGAAGATGGTCTTTGGTTGTAGCATGTTGTGGCAGTACTTTCTCATTCAAGACGCTGTTGCTCTTGCTAATTTCTTCGAGCAATTTTGTCTTGGTAATTGAGATAGCGGTTCAGTGGGTCAGTTCCTTCAAATTCCGCAGTGGCGACTTTCAACAATTCATTGCGAATTTTCCACTCTTCTCTCCTGCTTATCATCCCATACTTTCTGACATGCTTGTCCCATTGTCATCCTGAGTTTTGCACATGATATTCCACTGCCGCTAGATTACTAGGTTCTGAGGAGTTTCGCATGTTTCTCACTTCTTCTTGATTGCTTGCCAAAAACTGGTGGCCGAGAGGAGATTTTTCTGAACAATTGCCGACGCTGGTCGCTATTCTTTGCTCAATAACTTCAGAATCAGGGGAAACGGTGAAGAAATCTTTGGATGTACTTTTGTTCGGTTAGGCCGTAGTGTCAGTCTTCCATTTTGGGTATGTGTAGTTAATTCCCGCATGATGAAGGTATTTATTTTAAGTCCCTTCATCCTTACTCGTTGCCTTGCCTGCCGGCAGTGGTCTCTGGAACAATAGATTGCTTCTCTGGGAAGCACTTGCGGGCAGGTGCAGCTATAAGTGGAGATGGATGGGTTGCTGCTATGTTTTCGGCTGTAGTATAATTCGGGGTTATCCCGATTCAGGGCCCGCCTGTTCAGCTCTGATCACCACGGGCTTCCATGCTGTCACCTCCAGCGGTGGCTCCCGAAGGTGCCCGGCCGCTCCACCAGGCAGCGGCTGCTTTTCGAGGCCTTAAACGATACGCAATATTTCCGTGTCTTCCATATTTTCCTTTTTTTCCCCCCCCCCTTTTTTATGGGTGTGCCATCGCCCTGTTGCCGCCAAATTTTCTGACGTTGGCCCGTCTCCCCACCGTGGCTAAGTTCTCAATTGGCTCGGACGTAGGGCTTGGCTTTGGGAGACTTATTATTATTATTGTTATTATTAATTATTATTATTATTATTATCTTGTTTAAATTCTAAAAGTTTTTTGGTTTCATGGATACGCACCAGATACAATATCCAGAGCACGGTAACACAGACATTTCAAAATCTACAAACAAATTTAAGGGCATTCAACACATAAACATAAAATAACTGTTTTCAATTGTAAAACATAAATTAATAGTTTTCCAAAATGCTATAACAAAATACAATTTCAAGAATGAGCTTTTTCAAAAACCCAAACATGTCCTCCTATGAATCTCCTGACTAGTGAGCAGGTGCTGACTATACAGTATGTTGGTCTCATGTTGCTGGTATTAACGAACTGCAACATCAATAAACCAACTTTCTTTGCAGATTTGTCGCAAAGAGTAATATCAGGTCTGTTTGTGCTGAATTGTCCTGTCTGTCCAGAATACTTCGGTCCAAGTATAACTTATTGAGTTCCATTTTCTAGTACGCTTCTGGATGGATACTGGTAAGTATGGTGCATCACTTTTCTGAGGTAGCCTGTTGCTTTTTAGCTAGGTTGGATGGATTGGAATGTGGCTTCACTTGATCATGTCTCACTTTATAGTAGTCGGAGCTAGACAGGTACAAAGCCCTGATATAATATGCTGAATGGTTTTTCTGACTCTCGACGCACACATGCGACCTTAAATCAGTTAGTACTCCTGGGTTCTTTGATGATATATTTTAGGTATTCTTTTGTGGGAATCACCTGATCTTGGTAATTGCTATCAATGAACTTCGCTCTCAGGGTACAAATATCCTATACTGAGCCATTTGTTAGCGACATTTTTGGTGGACATTTTGGATTGGCTACTGCAAGCAGGATATCCACCGTGGAGTGCTTTCTGTTTCCCAGGAATCGATCTCTTGCTGCAAAGAGAGCTGATGAACTTGCATATCTTGTTTTAGATTGAGGGCGTGTAATTGTCAATTTGGCCTGCACAAGTACCGGTTGTGAAGTAGAGAAGTGCCTGCCCTTTTCTACAAAAACTTGCTGCAGCTATTATGCTGTTTGCATGGAGATTCGTGACACTTCACAATCCACGCCTCCCATTTTGTGCAGTATGACAGGCAGTAATGACAACGCTGTATCGGCACTTTTAGGATGGTACAACCGAAGCGTGTCATTTGGAACTCCTTAAAAGTCTTCTCCAAATTCTTCTAGGTCGGTTTGTGGACCGCATTTAAGAATTACCCATCGAGAAGGTGAATAATGGGTTAAGGCATACGAGTTAATGGCAGCCGTACAGGGTTTCGGAGTTGAGGGAAGTTTTTTAACACTGACATTGAGTCGGTTGGTAGCCTCTGTTTTAAGTATTCCTTCAGTTGAAATGGATGTGCAATCATATTTCCTGCTGATCCAAGGTAATTTGTAGAGCTCATCAGCTTGCCCAGGCAGTGTTGTTTCTCCAACAGTCTCGTATTGTGAGCTCACTAGTGAGTTTTTACCCTTCTGTATTTGATGTATTTTGGGCATTTATCAACGCCTAGTTCCAGTATTTATGTCCCTGGAAAGTCTTCAGTAGCTTTCAATCTGAATTTTTAAGGCCTACGCATCGGTACCAAGAGTAGAGTTTGATGTCGTCCATCTACGCTACATGGGCTATCTGGCAATCTTTCAGTGCCTCTCAGTTCGAAACCTAATTTCGGTCTTCTAGGAGTGTCCGATAACGGGTTCATTGCCAAGCAGAACCATAAGGGCTCAGGCCTATCTCCTTGAAAGATTCGCGCTTTTATATTTATTTCTTGGTATCATGTGTTTCATTTTTTTGAATGACACGAATAGTTGTCTTCCATTTGCCTTGAGGATTTCAGGAAATTACGATTGTCGAGTTCCACACAGATATAGCGACAGCACGTAAAGGAGCCCAGTCCATAGCGGAAACCATGTCATAGGCCTTTCTAAATCAATGAAAGCAGGTGAACAAGTTGCGTTTTCTTCTTATATAAATAGAACATGACCACATCTATACAATGAGGAGTTGCTCCTTACATCCAAGGGAGCCCTGCTGCATCCCTTTGACAATTCGGCTAAAGATTAGGGAATTTGGCTAACACAGTGTTTCTCGATAATCTTGGTAAACAACTTGGTGATGACTTTGTAGAAAGAATTGAGACAAGTGATTGGTCTATATTTCGTAGGATCTTAGTATCACTGGTTTTTGGCTTCATATAATGTGCACCTTCACACAGGAGTACGACAATTTCTTAGGATTATTCAGAAAGTGGTTTATGAGATTTAGAATTTTCCATGGAGGGCAGGTGACTTTTTGAACCAGTAGTTAGAAGACCGTCTGATCCAGGCATTTCCAATTTTGAAGTTTTTCTTTACAACTTTTTGTAAGAATATCTAAGGGTGATTTGACCGGTTCTCATTTCGGTGATACTGTGGCTGCTGCATTTTCTGACCTGTTCTAGCCAGGTGCGTTTGCGTTGAAGAGACTTTCCGTCGACACATAATTTACTTCAGGTCTTTCAAAAAGTAGATTTTTTTCCGGTAACTGTTTCACTTCTGTGTTCTTTTCATTATTTTCATTTCAATTTCTGTGTCTTTTCCATTATTATTATTAATTTATTATTTATTAATTATTATTATTAATTATTATTATTATTAATTTATTAATTTTGCGCCAAGGTGGAAAAAACTTCAAAGGCGAAGAGCGGGAACCGGTTGCTCACAGTGTGGGATTAACCGTCTTGCTAGGGCGACCCTCAAACTAAAATCACCACCCTCTATTCTTCTTCTGGCCTCAACCTGGACCCGCTTTCGGGCATTACTTCAGGCTTGGGGCGCTTTCTAAATGTAAAAATAGTTCTTAATTTTTGTGCATTGTTTTGCTTTCCTGCCGATTGTTTGATGCTAACGGTTATACACAGGCGTGGGTTTTTCGGTGCAGGCGGAAGTTCATATGTCGGATGGGACGGGGAGTAGGAAGTGTGGAAGTAGGTGAAGGGGCTGAAGAGAAGAAAGGTGAGGAGGTAGTTGGAAGAAGTGGAGTGGGCAGGTGCGGTGTAGGAGTAGGAACTGGCGTAGGTAAAAGAGAACTGGGGGCAGGTGAGGGATGTGGAGTGGGCAGGAGAGGAGTGGGAGTATGAGAAGGAACTGGTGGGGATAAGAAAGGACTGGATGCTGGTGAAAGTGCAGAGTGTGTAAGAGGGTTGTGGATGGAGAGACTGAAGAATGGGTGGGAGACGGATGTGAGATAGCAGGGGCAGGGGTTACCAGTAGGTTCGAGATGAGCATGGCTCCTGGTTTTTGTTTACCTATCTGGTTCATGTGGAGACCATGCCGAGTAAAATGTTTTCTGGAGAGGTTGTCGAGATCAACAAGTGTGATAGGTGTCCCTCTCAAGCGCTGTCTTATATGATGGTTTGAAACCTTAATTTCATGATTTGTAGGAATGTTGTGCCAGGGAGGCAGAGTGATCATGATTGAGATTTTTATTTTTTCATAAACGAATTTCCATAAACGAATACGGATTATCAACGGTTGACATTTTTGACGTTCGAATTATTGACGTTATCTAATTGAAATTACATTATACAGTATTTGTATCAATTTAATTCTAAACGAGTGGTGACTTATACGAACTCCAATATGTTCCAAATTGATTTTTAGAAGTATTTTATAGAAACAATTTCATTTTTATTGTTAATAATATTTTATTGAAGATTTTATGTATTAATTTTATTTTAGTACCAACGTTCACATATAATTCGTATTTTAGTAACCACTTTGCAATAAACAGCGTATTAAAATTAATTTAAATTATTTTTCGCAGGGATCGAAGACATTGAAGACGAAGGCAAGTTTAATGAAAAATCAAGTCCGTCCTGAAGCGTTCGAAACAGTATCAGCGGACGAAGTGGACCCCTCATTTAAGTTAAAAACCATCGGAAAGCTCGATGAACAGCTGGTGCTAACTCCAATGGTAACTTTTTTTGCCTCTTTCACGGGCGCACTCCCAATTTTTTCAGCACCAGCACGTTTCATTTCGTCTTATTGTTGACTGAATGAATATGGACTTCAGACACAGACTGGTCACAAGACCATGTTATACGAAAATAGGCATTTTCATTATTAGAGAGCGGAATTCATTGTAATAAAAAAAAGAAATGTGTACACATGTATGTGTACTGTATATATATACATGTGAAATGTGTATACATATATATATATAAAGTTAAGAACGCGAGTGCCCATGTTCGTCCCACACATCAAGAAAACGCCTGTAATAGACCGGGTGAGCAGGGCGCGCCACGTCCATGGCACGGTGCAGGAATATGACAGAAGCAGCGAGACGACCGGGGAGACGCGTACAGCCCTCCACGGAGGGCGCGTGAACAGATAGGCCTACCCACGGTCACTCTCTTCCATTCCCGTTCAGAGGATCTTGTAAACTGTAAGAAAAATATATTATTGAATGCATATCTTGTTCCCATAAAAACATGAAGATCCTTTCCATAATTAGTATGTTTACACTGAGACAGTGGCGAACCCAAGAGGGAGGGGCTCATGAGGCTACCCTCCCGAAGCCGATAATTCATATTACAAGGCAGCAGTTCGAGAAAGCAATTCAGTATTCACCTACCATCTGCAATTCGGTCAATATCCCATAGTCTGAATCTGCCTGTTTCTAAACCACCAGCGGTTATTGCGAATCTGGATATTATATCTGGATAATATATCGAGTGATGAATATTCCTGTGATAAAGATAAATCAGTTGATGATGAGTTTGTCTCTTAAACAGCGTGGGAAATAATTTACCTTAGTTTTAACCCAAACTGAGGTATATGATTTGCTCAGAAATTTTGGCTTAAAAAAGGCTAAAATGCTTGCTCAAGGGATTAGAACGCACTATTTCTGAGCTATGCATTTGTCAGGATAATATATATATATATATATATATATATATATATATATATAATATACTAGTATTGTAACCACCGACTCACCCTATTACCTGATTTTCTTCGGCGATTCAGCTTTGCCCGGCTGCTTCGTCGGCAGACTCCCTAGAGGGAGGTATGCGTGATTGCCTATCTACTAGAGAGAAAGACTTAGGCATTTTCATAATACTACTTTAATCACTTTTGAAATCGGTACCGGTGAAGCCCAGTAACATAAAAAAACCTGCAAATAACCTAAAACTAATCTTCAATTGAATTGAATTGAATTTGCCTTATTTTACGTGGCGATCTTAACTTAGAAAAGGCCGATATGACCAGAGTTCATTTCAGCTCCGGTGTCTTTGCCCTCCCGGGCGGTCGTGATCCAGCTCACAGGTGCGGCGTTCAGGCGTCCCAGCGCCCGGTAGGTCTGGAGGCGGGCAACCACGGTCGGTGCTTGCCCCGGGTCCCTTTGTGGCGGCCCCTCTGTGGTCGCGGCGGCCCCCTCAGTCCCGGATTAGGCAAGCGGCGTGCGTCGGCCGGACGCCGCCTCAGCGTTGCTCAGCGCGGGCGGCGGCGGGAACGTGCCCGGGCGACGACGGGTCGCTTCGTGATATTGTCTTTCACGCCCCGGCTCGTACTCACATGGTTCTTGCAGTCAGGCACTCACACGTGGTGTCCTGTCCCATCGTTCGGCTTCCGTCACACCAGTCGAGCTGCGATGTGTGCGAGGTGGCTTGGCATTCGGGGCGACCACGCACGAATAGTCCCGGCTCCCAATCAAAGCAACAACTGCAACCAACGGCTGCCTTACAAAAACAAGCGATCTCGCTGCTGCCTTCGACCCAAGTGTCCTCCTCGCTACCTCCGACACAAGTGATCCCCCTGCCGCCTCCGGGACAAGTGATCGATTCTCCGTCCCTGAGGAAGAGCTCGCGTGTCACGTAATTCCTCCCCCGCATCGTATATTTCAATTGGTTGTCGCGCCACCCGCGGTTACCTCCGCCACTCACGGCGCCAGCGGCGAAGCTACACCCCCCGGCAACTTCCCCCGAAGTTACCTCCGTCACGCAAATTCTAAGAACTAGGCGCGGGTAATTCCGTTGCTCGGTTTGGGGGTGCGTATTTCCCAATAAGGGCGCGTCCGGCGTGGGTTGCGCTGAACAAAGGAGGCGCATTCCTCCTTTCCCTCGGCGCGCTAAGCGGCCCTCCGAGGTATGCAGGAAACGGCATTTCCGGCTGCTCTTAACGGCGGCACGATTCTTAATTAAATAAAATATTTTCTTCGTGTCGTCATCTGCTATGTGCGACCGTCCCATCACAATATATATATATATATATATATATATATATATATATATATATTCGCTTTCATTTACGCACGTTGTTTTTTAAATAAATAACATTTTTCCTTTTAATAAGATTGTTATAGTACAATTTCCTTAACCTATTAAAATATATGGTTGTGAATCTAATCTAAATACTGCTTCTCTTTCCTCTCTTTCAGGAGTTAAAAGAAGAAGTCTCTCGAACACTAACAGATAAGAATCCGAAACAACCAGACAATTTAGTCGAATACAGTCAGAAAGACAGCTGCTTTGTAGGTGTTGGTCCCACTACTTACGCCGCTGTTCTCTATGAGTTGCAAGGTATTGCAATTCACAAAGATTCAGAAGAAGCTTCCGAAGAAGGAATTCCTATCCCTTCTAATGGTATGTAATATATAGAGCCTGGAAGTCCAGGAATTTATTCCAACTAAAATATGTAGGCAAAAATGCATTTATTCTGTCTAAAGAAGAGGGACAGAAAGGTATGTAAACAATAAAAATTACAATTTCAAAGGAGTAATTGTAAAAACTAATAATTAAAATGATTCAAATTTTAATTCAAACTCTTAAATTTACATCCGCACTTACATGGAAGAAAACTATCTTTGCTTTGTAATCTTGTTTTCACATGTATGTTGACTACCAATTTGTTTCTCTCGCGACTCTATTTCAACAAAAAAGGATTGAGGATCCCTCTTTTGAATCTTGGAATGACATCAGTGAAACTGCGATTGTAGTTGTTGGTTTTCGCACTTGTGTAATCGTCAACACTGGGAAGTGTCGCATTGTATTTCACATACAGAAAGCTTTGTCCTTAGAAGAGATCAGAGCCCAGAATTAAATAGTTGAATAGGATTTTTCGCGAGCAAATACACCCTGTCGGCATCAATGAAAGAAATCAAAAATCTTAAATAGTATTATCTTTCTTTCTCATTTATATTTTTAACTTTACATGTCTCTGTAGCCTCCGTTTGCAGAGAAAGACAAAATGCGACAGTGTCTTCGTGTTGTCCAGATTTGGAAATATGTTTCCAGCTTGAACGGGATCGATATTAGGAAAAAATATTTAAAAATATAACGAAAAAGGGGGAAGTGACAAAATAATTATAATAGTGAACAGAAGTTGAAAGGGCAAAATAAAAATCGACTGAAACAACCTCATAACAATTAAGTGATTCCTATGTAATAAATAGTATTGATAACGTAATAAATAGTATCGATAATAGACGTTTTGCCAAACTTCCGGGCTCTAGTAATGATATAATTCGAGTATGCATGTCCATTGTGTGATGAAGAGTATCCGGACACGTGGCTGAAAATGTTTCTAGTGCCCTCCATTGGTAATATTGGAATTCAATAGGGTGATGGCCCACCCTTAGCCTTGATGACAGCTTCCACTCTTGCAGCCATACTTTCAAACAGATGCTGAAAGGTTTCTTGGGGAATGGCAGCCCATTCTTCACGGTGCGCTGCACTGAGGAGAGGTATCGATATAGGTCGGTGACGCCTGGCACGAAGTCGGCGTTCCAAAACATCCCAAAGGTGTTCGATAGGATTCAAGTCAGGATTCTGTGCGGGCCAGTTTATTATAGGGATGTTTTTGTCGTGTAACCACTCCGCCACAGGCCGTGCAGTATGAACAGGAGCTCGATCGTGTTGAAATGTGCAATTGCCATCCCCGAATTATTCTTCAACGGTGGGAAGCAAGAAGGTGTTTTAAACATCTATGTAGGCCTGTGCCGTGATAGTGCCACACAACACAAGAGATGCAAACCCCCTCCATGAAAAACACGACCATACCATAACACCATTTTGGACGTGTCCGGATACTTTTGATTACATAGTGCCGTATTACATATATATGATACATATGAAGAACTTTATTGTGAACTGTAATCATTTCATTTCCTTTTTCTCCATTTCTAAGGGAAACGTTTCACAAATCCTGTTTTAATTCATATTACAAAAAAAATTAAAATATTGTTTTCTGTTGGGTGCTATTTGGCAGTGTGTATTTGTCCACTTATGTTGTTTGCGATTCTAATTTTTTGGTAATAACACTTTTTTTTGTTCCTCAAGTTCGTTGTCCTCTTTTTCAACAAATTGCATAATCCCGATCCATCTGGCTGATGTCGCCAATTTGAAAACTAATTAAACATTTTTGAAGGTACTTAAATATGACGGCTCTAGGACATTTTCAAAATTTTCTTAAAAATTTCTCCAGATTTAAAAATATTATTAATGCCCCGTAAATTTCGAAGATTGCAAAAGTTTAATATTTTTGTGACTTCCTCATCCAACAAATTATTGAAGTTAAAGATTTTTACTTAACAAAATCTGTTCTCATTTAGATAAATCCATGTACACTGTTTTAAATGTTTAGTACTTTGTTCGTAACTTTAAATTACGTTATTACAATTTTGAATTACAATGTTAGAATCACCGTTTAATAATACTTCAGGTTAGTAGCTGGTACTCACTTCGTACTGGTAGCTGGTATTTACCGTGTAGTACAGGGTTTAGATGAGCACTTCCTTTGTAAACCAAAATGCTTAAAATCAAAACTTTACTTGGATAAGAATTTTTTCTTTAAAACTTCGGTAAGATTACAGTACATTACACTAAATTCAATGGCAGAAAGCTTAATCAATTTAAAATTTTGAACTTTCTAAAAATTAAATGTCTTTGTATTTTTTGAACATCATTTGGTTAGGAGTTTTTTAAGAGATGGCTGCCGTTTTACGTAACTGTTACCGATAATACGAAAATGTATGTGTTATTGTTGCACCTCTCGTTCTTTGAGTCGTTACATTTCGTAAAATAAACATTCATATGGATTTTGTTTATTATATAATCGCCCGTATACCTTTTGTTTGGAAAATTTCGACATCGTGTTTCAAATGCCCCATAAGGAGTACGTTACAGTGCATTTCCTTCTTTATTCACCTCTGCGTTGCACCTCTTTCTCTCCCCTCAGTGCGAATAGTATGAGCTTGAAGTTACATTTCATCCTCAAGGACGTCACTTTTCTTGAAAACGTCTTCAATTAATGGCAATGGACCATAATAATTTTACTTTATTAAGATACTGATGCTAAAATGTTTTGCTATGTTCCATAGCTAAAAGAAAATGAAAATGTGTAGTTCTTGAAAAAATTGAATGCTTATTAACTTTCGTTTTTTTCGTATATTTATTCTTTGTAGATACTGAGAGTGAATCGAAGGAAGAGATTGCAGCTCAAGAATCGGAAGAGAAAGACGCAGCTGCAGACGAAGAAGGTGCAGGGGAAGAGAATGCGGTAGACGGGGAAGATGAGGAGAAGGAAGAGGATGTTGGGCGAAAAGACAGTTCTGCCGACGCTCCGCGGGCGGGGGGAGCGAAAAAAATAACAAACCAATTTAACTTCTGTGAGAGAGCTGCAATGACTTTTAATAACAAAAAACGTGTATGTATCTTTCTAGCAACATCTTATTTTATCCATCTAAATACTAGTTTGTCGAGTTATTTTTGTGTGGAAACTAGAAAAATCTGATGCTGTATGATATAATTTAAAATGATAGATTTGTTACTACTGAATCATGACGAGTATTTATTTCCTAGAAACGATTTTAAGACATTTACGATCCCGTTTGATATAATTCTGATTCTCCAAGGTTAATGTATTTTTCAAACAAATTGATAACAATAGAATCCATTAATTTTTTTCAAAAATAATAAAACGAACCGATGTAAAGAATTATTATTATTAAACTTCTTGTTCTTCCAATAAGTACACATTAATTTAAAATGCAGAAAGAGAACGATACAAAATAAGATGTCATAATACACTCACTATAACACAGGAGGAGTTGTGTAACAATAGGAAATAGTACTTGAGAAAGGCTCTTCTTTCGTTTTTGTTGACTAGGAAAAGCATCACCCTTCATCTTGTTCGAAAATACACTGTGTCTGCACAATAATTTAATTTCATTTATTTATATTCAAAATACAGTAAAAACTATATGTGACATAGGGGGGAGTATAATCAGTGCATGTTTTCTTTAGCTCCAAAATTATTGTCTCCATCCATTTGCTTGCACTATTGAATGATGAATAAAGATACCAACAAGCCGTAGTAAACAGCATTTAAAAATAAAAAAGAAAGTTTCCCTCGCCAGTTACAGAAAACTTATTTGCATCGACAAAGAAACTGCACATTTAATATTTAGTACTGATAACAAAATTACAGTCCACCCCTCTCGGCCCTACTCCTACCATAGCTAGCGAAGTGAGAGCTCAGAGTGAAGCTACCTTTATGTTAAGAAGCAAAACAATGAGCCATCTCAGCATTTACTCAGTGGATAAAAGACTGCCTCAGGTGGCTTAGG
Source organism: Gryllus bimaculatus (assembly GCA_017312745.1). Lineage (NCBI taxonomy): Eukaryota > Metazoa > Arthropoda > Insecta > Orthoptera > Gryllidae > Gryllus > Gryllus bimaculatus. The sequence continues at coordinate 101,962 of BOPP01000136.1, read as the reverse complement.
GCATCAATTAATGTTACTGCAGTGCCTCTGTCCGGGAGGTCCTGAGGTTCGAGTTCTGACGCCGCGCCGGCAGGATTTGAGACACTACCTAGGTCGAATTCGCTGTCTGGAGAGGAATTCCAGTCGCCTCCTGCTCTGATCGATAGTTTTCGGTGGTGGGTGGCCAGCTGAGAAATTAACGCTTTGTGGAGTAGACGGAAAAGACGGTAACAAACAATTTAGGCCTTATCGTCGTAATTTGTGAATAAAAGAAGTTTAAATTAGTACAGACTCTTATGGAAAAACTTTTGCGAGCATATGTTTCTTTAAGTTATTGAAGAAGTTATAGGGTTAATGTATAACTTTAATTGAATACGCAGTAAAGTTTTTTAGGAATCAGATAATATTAAATGTAACATACCTCATTGGGCAGTCTGAGGAATAATTTATAAAAATACTTGCGAAATTCATCGCAACCGGAAGTACTGGCTCTCGGCCTAGGAGTTTCGCTGTGCAAATGTGCTCTTGTCAGCGCTGTTTCTCTTAGGGCATGAGAGAAAACCGCGAAAAAAATGAATTATCAAAAAGGTTTCAAATCATTTCTAAAAGGTTTATTCTAAACACAAGCGCGACTAAATAAAACAACTGAATATTATTACCGCCACCATATCGACGTTTTACAACAATGGGCTTCTCAAATATCGATTGCGGCATTGTTGCAGAAATTTTAATGAAGATTTCCTGATTGCTTGAAAGAAAAAAACATCAACCCATTGAGAATACAAATTGAGTAGTTGTAAAAGTGCGAGAAAGTAAAAATAAAATTAATATTGGTATTTTCAATTGAAAATTATAATTATAATTAAATTAATTATTTTTCATATCATTAATTCAATTTTCTCGTGGCCCTTAGTTAATGTTGCACCTGCACAGGGTTATTTAAAAGATTGTCGGAGTTTCAAAAAATCATAATACATGGAGTAGTTAACTTAGAAATATGAAATTTATTTTATTGTGAACTGGAACTCCAACATGTCAGCGCTGATGCTTAGGGATCTGCCTCTGCTCTGCAGCCGCAAATTCCGTAATTTCTTTTCTTTCGGGAGTTGTTGTCAGGCTCAAATATTTGGCACATGCTGCTCTACGTATGTCGACGCGCTGAATCCGATTGTGCAGCCACAATTGCGTAACCACTCAAGCGTCTTTCGCGATTAGAAAAAACTGGACTGTGGGGGGACAATTCTAGCTTCAGATTCAGCGCGTCGACACACGGAGAGAAACATGGTATCAAGTCTTCGGGTCTGATATTATTTTTATTTTGTGTGGCAGTGTAATGGGACGTTTCTGCACCGAAGAAACGTCCCGTTGTAGGGAAGGAAGGCAAGAACTATCTCATGGGTACGATCTGCGTCCGTATATTTCGGTCATGGGGTTGTGGTCTTCTTCTAGAGCTATACTAGGGCAGCTGTACTTTCCCGGAGAGCTAAATATCCAATGACTCCGGCCGCGAAAGCGAACGAATACACTGGCGTTTTTTGTTTACCTGTGTTGCTCGGTTTTTCGTCCGTTTCCCCTTTCATCCATTGAATGATAAGTGATTCCGGACACGTCATCTGCTAGGGTCATTAGTTTCGACAGTATAGTGTATGTTTTTTATCGCGGATGTGGCGATGATTTTCCCCCGCTGGAGGACGAGATCCGGCTTTGACCTACCCCACCTGTGGGGGGGGGGTTGCCTCAAACAACTCCCGCCAGCGAGGGCCCGCCGCAGCCGGGGCATGTGTGGTAGTGTAGTGTAGTAAATGTAAGTATGTGTGTACGTAAAGGGTGAAAGTAGGACAAGGAAGAAGGAGGAAAGATGGCGGGCGGTCAGTGGCCTGTTTATTAGAGTACTGCTCCGGCTTTGTTGATCGCAGAAATTACAAAAAACTACCGATCAGAGCAGCAGGCTACTGAAATTCTCCTCCAAACAGTGGGTATATTCGACCTAACTGCGCATCTAACACTACTTCCCCGGTCAGGTGCCTGCAGTGAAAAGTAGTGCGTAGTAGAGCTTCCGCGGCTGGAGTCATCCATTTCGCCCTGAGGAAGGTCGGTCGAAACGATGGCCTCTGTGCCTAGGACGCGACGTCTCCCGGACAGCCTCGCAACTAGTGCGTTCTACTACTTCCTGTCATGAGCTTCTAGACATGACCTAGACCACCCACTGCTCCCACACGAGGATTCCCTTCTCTGAAGCCCCGTGGTCCACACAGTTCTTGAATAGACGCATATTATTAATTTGTATCTCATCTGACATGAAAAAATTAACAATTCAGGCGATGTGTCAATATACTGTTCCAAAATGAAAGATTGTTCACGGAAATATCAATTTTCATAGTTGCTAAAATGTCTTAAACAGTTGGCCATATGTCAAAAATGAAAATAAATATAAAATATATTTAAAATTTTAAAAACTCGATTAAATTTTCCCTTGAGAGACCCACATACAAAATGGAATTAATATTTCTTAATAATTTCCTGCTCTTGAAGTCGGTTACTTGGACTATTCATATGAAGTTGCCATACTGAAATAATTAACTGGAAACTGTGTCGATCGATGTTTGTCACTGCTTATGTGCCTGGCAATGTTGGAGGTAGTTTAGTTTGCGATATTTAGAACACAAATTCATTTTTGAGATTTACCATATGTCCTTCGTGTTTCTTGTGTTTCTAGAAACATTATTTTCCCGAGGAAGAATAATTTCTTAACAAACCAGTTTTCATCACAGCTCTTAGTATTAATTTTGATTTATGTAACTTCTTTATTATTCCTAGTTATTTTAATATGAATGCCCTATTTTAATTGATGTGCAGTAATGTTTTGAAAATAATTTTATCCAAAACATTAATGATTATTTGTGTTTTTTGTTCCAAGATTATAGCAACACAAACAATGCCACCTCCTCGTGCGGTGTTTTCAAAACAAATTTGTCAGTATACAATTTACGATGGTTACCAAGAAGATTTCCAGAACCAGAAAAGAGAGAAAGAAAAGGAAAAAGAAAGAAAGGAAAAGGGACAGCAACAGCAAACACACACAACAGCTCCAACAAAGAAGAAAATTTGCAAAAAAAATAATAACTTATCGGAAACTTCGAAAAGAATGGCTGCAGCGGTTAGAACATTGGAAAGGATGGTTAATCAGAATATCTTCGATGATATTGCTCAAGGTAAAATTATATCTGTCTGCCTTCATTAGTTTTGGATGATTCTCATTACCCTACTGTCTGTGATTTTGTTATATCCCCAGAAACTCATGCAAATGCAACACAATAAAACCTTCGTCGGCCTGGGTAGCGGAAGTCGCTAAGGCTGGAGAGCCATAGCTGCCTCCTGCCTGAAGGGTCCGTTGTGAGTGTTCGTGTACTGTTATCTTTACCCTAATGTTACAGTGGTGCTGTATGACCATAGTAGTTGAAAAGCGACCAGCTAAAAAATGAAAGTTTCGATTTTGTCTTTTTGAAAATTTTGAAAATGCAAGCATTTTCTGTATTACGCTTTCCTTTCTCATGCTGCGCGAACCATGCTCCTTTAGTTCCGACCTCCAAGGACCAGTGTCCGTGTTCGATCCTGGCTGCTTGTGCCAGGGGGTTCAGTGAACCCTCATACAATTCCATGAGATTAGATCTTTTTTTATTTCAACTGAATGAAGAGTTAATATGCTTTTTTTGTTATTCTCTTTAATGAGGCTCTTCGTCAAAGAATTCTGTCAAATATTCTGATAACTATTTTTTCAAATGTCATTTCTGCTGTTGTTTATATAATCATAGATTATTGGCGTCCCTGAGTTTTAAGATTCTAATTCTTGTGAAGCCCTGGCAGGCGCCACTCGCATCTCGCGTTCTCCACATGAGACGGTTCGGATGCAATGGTGGACGGAGGAAGAGGGCCGCTCGCGGAGCAGCACCAACACCAACGCTGCTCGCTATTACAATTTACTATTCACGTGTTGCGTTATGGAACAGAATTTTATTTCATATTCTTTGTATGTAAAGAAATATTGTACTGTGTGTATCCTGTTATTACACACTGGAGAGCCAAAAAACTGCTACAACAATAGTGTGAGTGAAATTTGGGAAAACACATCGCCTTCCACCTCTTCCGTCCCGTTGCGGGCCCTCTCTCGGCGCGGCAGCACGGCCAACTATACCCCTCCCCCCCATGCATCAAACTAGCGATAGAAACTAGTAAGAGAAGCAAATGGTCTTGTATCATCTGTGATAGTAGTATAAAACTATTTATATTCACTATTGTTCACATATTGCCGTCTTCCTTCGAATACTGCGTGCTCATGCGAGTTAATTAAGTTGTTATAATATCTATTATATATTATCTATTATTACTTAAAGCGCGTTCCTGCAAACTCAGTTTCTCAAAATACTTTTGAGTTTTCGAGGAACTTTATGAGTAGAGACCGTATTTTTATGTAATGAATTTTTTTTTGTCTTTACCGATCTAAAAATGTGAATCTTGGCGAATCGTCGCCGTCCTAATACAATATCAAAATTTTCGTTTTATATTTTTACATATTTAGTATTATATTACATATTTTACACATTTTTTTATTTTCACAATTTTTTAGTCTATCAATTTTCTTCAACTTTGCTACTTATTTTTATGAAAAGTATTAAAAAACACTTATTTCCTACATCGTTACTGCGCTCTGCCTATTCGAGGTTCGCTTCATGAAGACGCGGTAGAATGTTCTCACAGTCCTGCTCGTCTGCATCAGTTTTCTCAGTGGCGGGAAGAGCGCAGTAACGATGATAGATAAAGGTTTTACGACTGATTTTCTCCAATTTACTTTTAAAACGTTTGTATTATTTTCAACATGTATTTCGGATTTTTTTATAAATGTAATTTCGTATTATGTCAATGTTCGTTTTATAAGTAGTGTATTTTAATATTACATATTTTCTCCTATTTTACAAATGTATTACATTTTCTTGCGTTTTCATTACATTTATATATATATATATACATATTTTGACATTTCAAACTACTTATTTTTCCGGTCTCTATTTATGAGACATTATTTAAAGCACGTGTACTACAAACGCAATAATGTACACAAGTCGCCGGTAATGTAAATATTTAGGAAGTGAGAGAAACGTCAAAAAACAAATAATTGTGAACGTTTTGAAAAAAACAAAAGAATTGAGCGTACGGCGTTTGTCATCTTACACACGACAATTACAAACATCCCTGCCAAAAGTTTGAAAAAAAGGAACTGTTTTTGAGTAATTGTTGTTTTTAATATTTTTTGATGCACATATTTCACGCAATATTACACGACAACTACTCAAATTTTCAAAGAAATCAGACTGACGCCAATGAAAAAACTAATTAGGGAGAATAAATTTATTTAAAAAAACTCTATCTTCAATATTATAGTTGCGAGGAGACACCGAAAAAAAATCAAACTTTTGTAACCTTCAAAAAATAAAAGTTAACAGTAAACATAGGATCTATGCAATCTCGAGAAGCATATTTCAATCTATTGTTACAACAAATTTGAAGTAAAAAAATTGGAGCCATTTTTGAGAAAATATAAAAGATGTCCCAGGGGCTTCATTTAAAGTATCCCCCAATTTTAAACAACTTTTTACAACTCGTTAAGATTGGAAGCAGGCCAGATAGACCAGTGAATATTCATTTTCGTAAAATTCTAGGAATACTTGTAGTTTTGGCCCTAGTATGGTTCACAGATGGGCAGACAGATGGACGAACGTAATGAAAAAACAACAACAACACCTTCTCGGGATTGGGGGACCCCAAACCATGCATTTCGTTGAAATCTCAAAATTTATCGATTTACCGCAACATTGTTGTATAACTTTCTCTATACTACATGTATTACTCCGTATATACGTAGGTATACGTAAATGCAATACTAATGTCGTGATGCGCAAAATAGCGAAAGCATCATCTGACAAATCGTAGTCGGGCCACAAGAGAACCGCCTGCTTGCCTTGCTCCTACCTCCTACGGAATGCTTCCATACCCCTAGAAGCCGGCGCCTAGCCCCTAGCTCAACGTGGGGCGGTGATATATGGTATGTATGGGTATGATATGATCCGCGCGAAAGCCAAACTTCTCCTTATTTAAGAGTGAATTGTCTGAAACATATTTGAAAATTCTGTTTTGAATTAGTTTTTCACAGAGCTTTCCGAGCGTATTTAGTAGGCTTATGGGGCTGTACGACTCGGCTTTTTCGTTTTTTCCCCCTACTCGTGAAACGTCAGAACATGTGCGTGTTGCCACTGACTCGGAAAATGCTGAATCATAAATATAGCATTAAACAGTGCGACTAAGAAGACTGTGGCTTGCTGCGGCAGCTTCTTTAGGACGTCGTTAGAGATGCCGTCGGGGCCGGGAGCTTTTCTAGTTTTCAGCTCCGAGATGGCCGCTTTTACTTCAGTCTCTGTAGCGAAACTCGGCTCGTCGGCGGGCGCGTGCAAGGCCGCCAGAACCGTTTGTTGTACTTCGACAACGTGCAGCATCGGCGGCGCCTCCTTGATCGGTTGAAACTGAGATTCTAAGACATTAGCTAGAAGTTCCGATTTCGCCTCGTTCATTTCTGCAAACTCTCCTGTGCTGGTGTGAAGCGGCGGCACTGTCATTGGAGTCCTAGAAAGCATGCGAGAGACTCGCCACAGTGAATTATCTTCAGGTTTGAGACCTGACAACAATTTAGCTCATTTCTGTTTGCGGTATCCAGCTAGTTCGATGTCTACTTTACGTTTCAATCGGTTTAGCTCCCGCTTATCAGCTGGGTGTCTCTTGCTCTGCCACAAGCTGCGCGCCCTGTTTTTCCTGGAAATTAAATTAATTAAAAAGGGGGGTTAATGGCTGCTCCTCCTTAGAGGAGCGCTGCTGCGTTGAGGCTGTCATTCACAGCTTGGGCGAATTGTTGTGCTTCAGCTTCTCTCTGCTGGGGTCCTGACAGGGCAGATGCATCGGGTATGCGCTGCTGCAGCGCCGTCTGGAATTTCTTCCAGTCCGTGCGCCTCTTCTGCGTCGTGGGTGCAGTCGACAGGGTCAGGCCGCCACGTCTCATACTCGCTATCACTGGAAAGTGGTCAGAGGATAGCTCATAGGTGGTTGTTAGTGTGGGAGGGTGATGGAATTTTTGGAAAAACGCGATATCTTAAGTTTCGGGCTTGCCGTTCGTTCGAAAGGGATAATAGGGGGGTACATTAGGAGCGTATATCTCGCAGCCGTTTGCATCAGCGATTGCTTTCAGCTACGGCCGCGAAGGCAGGTGATGCGGAAGCTCCAGGCCGTGTGTTTTGCATTAAAATCGCGAGCCGCAAGTGTTGGAGTTGTGTTTGCCTCCACTAGTTTCGCAATATCTGCAGCTAGCAGGGCGTTCGTTTCCGCGGTGCGGTCGGGGCGTGCGTGGATGGAGTCGAGGCGCAGCGGTGGCCTCGGCGTGCTGCAGCTGCAGCTGCGGAAGGGCTGTAACATAATGAGATATGTTGCGTCTAATTAATATTGCAGTGCAGTGTAATATTGCTCCTGTGTGGGCGTATTTCTCGTTTGGTGCTTGTGCTGCTCTGTCGTTTGTGTAGCAGTAGAAAACTGGAATGTTAAACGCAATGTGAGGATTAAGTCGGATTAAGTCTGCCGTTGCAGTTCCAAACGCGACGGTGCTGCTGTTCCTGTAAAAGGTAGAGCTAGCCATTGTTTATGGACGGGATGGACCTCGCCTACGGTTTGGTGCAGCGCGCAGCTCCTGCTCGTCTGGTGAGGAGGGCACTGCGATACTCGCGCTCTTCGCGAGCTGCGTCGGCAGCCATCGGCTGGCCTCCGCCTGCGTGTCGGCCGCTCTCGTTTCTTGGATGCGGGCGCGCCGCTGGCGGTCCCCCTGTTGTCGCTCTGCGTGGGCCCGCGCGGTCGTCGATACATTTGCACGCGCACGCGGAGCCCCCGGAGGTTCGTTACCTCACGAGCGCCCGGTGACGCGATGATAAGCGGGTGCTGTGCCCCTTCGCCCAGGTTGCTGGCTGATGAGGCGCTCCATCTTCTGCACCTGAAATCCGATTTCTTCCATGTTATCATGGAGGCTTTTCAGCGAAAGCTCCAAAGCTATGCCTCTCAGGAAATGCCTAAGGGCTTTCGTGTTTCCCGCTGAGTATGTGTGTCACTCCACGGCTATCTTGTCAAGGGCGGCCGGAGCATCCCGGTGCGCCTCGAGGGACTCGCCGCCGCTGGCCGGTCTCAAGCCCTCATAAAAGAAACTTGTATGTTGAAATTGCATCTAGGCGTGAATGTATTAAGTGTACAAAAGAAAAGTATGAAATGTTTGGAAAACGACATTTTACGGATGGATGTTCGATATTGTCGTTAAAAGGTATGAATGTACACATGTGTTCTACATGACACAGTTGTAGTACATTAAGCGAGATTACTATGTATTTGCGAGTTGTCCGAATGAAAGTGAATTACGATTACGATTTTCGTGTAGTGCTGAAACTGTGGCTAATGAGTTTGTGTACGAAAATGTTCTTTTATAGTGGGGAAAGCGTACTTTTGGGTGGTGAAGGAATGCTTATTTAAATTGATGAAAGTTCGACTGAAACAAGTATAATTGAAATAAAAGAGTAATAAGAAATGAAAGGAATTGAATATGTGACAATACTGTTTTTCAATGTTATTGAAAATTGACCAAACAGGATTTTTTAGACAACAGAAAAACTTTGGTCAAGCCAGGATCCATTGTGATCTCGAATTTTTTGAGGTATTATAACTGTCTAAGTGGTTAATGGTTTCTTTCCGTCAGTCACTATTTAACAAGGACACTAAAACGCTTACTGGAATTCAATTAAAAGCATTTTATTTATATTTCAATTTCCTCGGCGTGGGTCAAATATAAATTTTAAACTTTTCTTTATAAATACGCGAGAAAAATAAATATAATAAATAATAAGTTTTACAATGAGGCCAACTGACTGAAATTATGGGTATAATATATTAAATTTCACATAAATAATATCTGAGTACAAGTATTTTATTTTTTTGGTTTAGATTAGATTATTATTTTTAGTAATAAAGGAAGTAAAGTTTGAGGATGGGAACCCCTATTTTAAACATATGAAATTTTTTTTTCGAAAAAGTTAGTGAGGAAGACAGGGTATTTCCAGGCGGGAGCAAAGCAGAGAGAGGTTGGACAAGAAGGAGCGGGGATACAAGTAGGCTCCACGTCATGGCGGAAATAGATGAAATACCTCTTCTTGTCTAATAAATTATTGTGATAAATACTCCACGCATCCGGCATCGCGGGGGAGCAAGTAAATGAAAAAAATTGCTTGCTTTCAGGGAATATCAGATTGGAATGCAACAATGACTCGGGAGATAATTTCTGTGAATTGCGTCGTATTGTTGAGTTATGATTTACCTGTATGAAAAGTAATTATAATTGTCAACTTTGTATTGATATTTGAAAATATTCGTTTTTCACCAAATTTTCTACAATTTGTATCTTTTTTTTATTCAAAAAATGATGACTACGATGTGGTGGTTTGTGGATATATTGTATTATAAATAGTATATCTATTACTAAAGGCGAGGAAGTAGGTGCTATTTTAGCACCACTACTTTAAATTTATATTTCGTCATAATTTTATCTCAGATTACAGGTATTGGGAAGACCCATCCGATGAGTACCGAGATGAAGAAGGAACATTGTTACCCCTGTGGAAATTTTCCTATGAAAAAACGAAGAAAAGTACCATTACAAGCATATGCTGGAATCCATGCTTCTACGATATGTTTGCAGTAGCGTATGGAACATGTAAGTAAGAAAAGCTCAACATGAACTGCATTACGTGGGTTGCCTTTTATATTTCAGGATTGGAGAACAAAAACAAATATTAATCATCGAAAATCACTTTATTGTTTTTCCAAATATTCCCCATGAAGATCTATACACTTTTGCATGCGTTTGAACCAATTGTCGAAGCACTTTTGCCACTCTGATTGAAGTATCTCCAAAATATGCATTCTGAATGCAGCAACCGCATCTTCAGGTGTCGAAAAACGTTGACCTCTCAGTTTGTTTTTTACGTACGGGAAAAAAAAGTAGACATTCGGTGACAAGTCAAGACTATTCGGCGGATGACGCATCAAATCAATATTTTGGGTGCTCAAAAATGCAGTTTTTTGAGCCGATGTGTGAGAGCTCGCATTGTCGTGGTGAAGAGTGATCCGTCTTCGGCGGTGCGTTTTCCTGATTTCTTGAAGAGAGCTGCAAACAAATCGTTGTGTACCACCAGAATTGACTGTTCTGGCGTTGTTTTCTAGTGGTACGGTTGCGATATGTCAAGTTTTTTTGAAAAAAAAAAAAAAAAAAAAAGGCGAACCATCTGTTTGGAAGTGCTTCGTGGCGAACAACTTTGTTGGATTTTGCTCATCTTAAACACCCATATAGTCGACTGCTGTTTACTTTCGGGCTCAATACGCGTAAATCGCGATTCATCACCTGGCACGATGTCATAGACGTGTTTTCAAAGCACCGCGATCGTATTTTTTGAGCATTTCTTTTGACCAAATCGACAAAGCCTTTTTTTGAGCGATTGACAATTGTGTGATCCAACGGCGAACAAATTTTTTTGACAGTCAAATGTTCATGCAATATTGAATATATGCTGAACCCACTAATTCCTAAGGTTTGTCTCAATCTCACGATAGGTCACAAGATTATCTTGCAATATCAGTTCACGCACAGCATCAATGGTTTTCGGAACAACTGATTTTGGACGACTTTCGCGAAATTCGTCTTGGAGTGAACTACGACCAAATTGAATTCATTCAACCATCGATAACCACTGCGTCCTTGATGGAGCTTCATCGCCAAAAATGAATTAAGTTCATCCATGCACTGTTGCTGAGATATCCACGTCGAAAGTTGTAAAAAATAATCGCAAGAAAATGTTCACGATTTAATTCCATTTTTTGAGCCAAGATGAATCTTTTAAGTTACTGTAAACAACACAAATAGCGCCCGTATGTCAAAAAAAGTTCAGATGACGTATAACCTCAAACAATCCAACTTTACAATAGAGCTGTCAGTTTCCAGATTGCAACACCAGAGTTGCCAAATCTCGAAACATAAAAGGCAACCTTCGACTTTAACAGTGATGCAATTTGATCAAACAAGAGTTTTTAAAACAAATCATCTGGTAACCTTTTTTCAAACACTCTCGCGGGTTTATAATATTTAACAACTCATTATCATAATTTAATGCAATTAGCTGTCAGGGCCTACGCTGCTGTGCAGAACTGGGGCTTTCTAAAGTGGGAAAGAATGTCTTTGCAATGTGAATAACGAGCAGAATATAGACAGTACGGGCTACGTCGTGATTGCCACGTAGTCATCTTTGGTTGACTACGGTCAAGGTGGGTCGCCTTACCTTTCGACTTGCTCAGAAAGTAGAAAGGTGTGGCCTGAAACAAGGGGATGACAGGCAGACGTTAATGATAGGGATAGTAATAGATAAGATGTATAATATAATAACAATAATAATAATAATAATAATAATAATAATAATAACCTATCTCGAAGCTCTTAAAATGTTCTGAACAATTAAACCAAAATAAGTAAATTCTTAAATTAAAATTACAAAATTCTTTACGCTGATTGTTTTAAGAGCCAAAGCGCGGCTTAGAATCCTTTCTTTTTATAAACACAAATTGAGAAATGATATCTTAATACAAAAGTTCGTTTTATTTGGTGCCTGAGGGCTGTGAGGGCGTACAGCGAAGCTCTTCACACACGTCACCGTAATAGCAGCGGAAGTCATTGCTCGCGCTCGGCTGCATGGTTTCCCTCAAAGGGCCGTCCCTGGAGACTTGGGCGGCCGGGGAACAAAGCTTGTCAGCTGTCGATTAAGGCCACCAAACAATGCTTCTCTGCGTATTAATGAGTAAGGCAACGGTTGTACTGTTCCCGAAGTCACTTCCGCGAGATTATGTCTAATATAGCAGCAGATTTCGTTGCACGCGGTGATTGAATTTCATAAAACTAACAGGCTCACAAACGTGATCAATTTAGTGAATAAATACCTAGGTCCATTAAATTGAGGCCAAGCACGGCACATAAAATCATGTGAACCGATATCACTGCGGCTCGAAGTTGCAAAACTTCACCCAAGCAAAGAGTATATATCAGAGACGGCATTCAATGTTAAAAGGAAAAGCCTTATTTGCCCAACTTCCGGTGCCGCCACATTGTTCTGTATTAATTTCTATTGGTGAACGGACAGCCAATAGCGAAGAAGTAACCGGTAAATTTGAAATAAACCAGCGACGCGGGAACTTTAAAATTTCACTCCATACTTTCCACGCTTAATTTATTAAAAAAGTCACATAATAATTATAAGGTGATCATAATGGAAGAAAAAAGTCAAATTAGTGGTGTAAAAATCTAGAATTTATTGAGATATTGATAAGTATACAATTTCATAATTTGCATTAGTTTAATAACACCAATTTTGAATTACAGAAAAATAAACAGTACAACCTGCGCCGCATAATTTTGCAAGCTTATTTCGCAGGTACATTATGCTTTGTAGATATTCTGCCCAAATTATATATACTATGGAATAACTACATGTATTACAAGCATTATGAATAAACAATACAGAATTGAAAAGAAACAAATGAAAATTACTGCCGCACATTTTGCCCCAGGTAAAAGAAATAGTTATGATACAAGGGGTTTAAAAGCGCCATTTTTTTATCTGATTAGGTCACATGAACGTATTTTGTTTTTCTTTGTTGCTTTCAAAGTTTTATCAGCACATTGAGCATTGTCCCACTTTAAGCAAGTAGCTGCCAAAAAATTGAAGCTTTTAGCATGTTCTGCATGCCTGAAAGAACCTGCTTTACTAGTTGCAACCTAAATATGTTTTTCATTAGTCAATAAATATATTGACATATTTTATTTACCCATGCTAATCCACACATGGCACAGTTCAGAGCCTGCTTTTTAAAATGGGATCCACCGTGAGAGTACATTCTACCTTTTTAAACAATGATTAACAAATAGTGGATTCCATCAATGCTATGCACTACAATTAATAATAATTCTGAAAGTTGTATTGTCAAAGTGCAAAATATTTGATTGCACAGGAGCCAAGCCTGGGACCCTTCTGATAACTGTGGCAATGGTCTAATAACTGGTCAGCTTACTAGATCACAGGCATTGCATTCACGACTCACCAATCTAATAAGGATCAGCATTCAAATCCAGAATGTAATTGGAATGCATGACGATGACAAAACACAATATTACAACATACTAGATATATAATTGAATACAAAGATTGTGTTTGTCATGAGAAAACTATTATTGTCAGCAGAACAGTATAACAATACCATAAGCAACTATATCAATACTAATAATAAAAATTAATACTTCTATAAGAAAGAAACAAAACTGCAGACTAGATAATAGACATTAAAAGAAATTCTAAATTGCCATTGAAAATAGCCTGCTTCTCTCTACAGAAAACTCAAAACCTTTGTATCATGATATTCAAATCAAGTGTCTTAACATAGCAAGAGGCATTCCAAAATTGAGAAAATGATCATGCCTTTACAGAATTATATTTTATCTTTTAAATTTTATTTAATAGAACTTTCCAAATTAGATTGTGGGAAATACAGTTTTTTTAATGAACCTGTATCCAATGACAGAATACACCACTGATGAAAACGCTTCGTTGTATCATTACCCTTATAAACTGTCATGCCGCTAAAAGAAATATGTCAGACAACTTTGTGCCACAATGAAACAAGTTAGTCACTGCTTAGTAATCATAATTCTTTGATAATTATCTCTCTGAGTTCTGCCACTCCTCAAATGTGCAACATTAATTTAAAAGCCACTTAGGGTCAAACTCGTACGGTCTAATATAGCATGCTTCAGAAGCCATTCTCTGAAAAGGGATCTGAAAAGCCAAAAGAAGATGTGACTGTTAAGAGGAAAGATGCTATGTCCTCAACTGAATGTTCTGAAAACAAATCTGTATCAAAAAGAAGATGTTTCTTTTAATTTCACCATCTAGAATACGAAATTAGAAAGCACGGAATATTGTTGCACTTACCACACACCGAAGCGCCGGGCAGAATTCATCTCCCAGAATGGCCCTTTCTTTCCACCTGTCCAAGAAGTTACAAGGCATCTGTAATCACCAAAAAAAAGTTTTTTTATTTACTATTTAATTTGCCCTCAATTGGCACTAATAAACTTGTATATTGGAAAGGAACATACCATGAGAAAAACGTCCATAAAAACTTTGAGGTGACACCTCACATGGGCGATAGATAGATCTGAAAATGGAGACAAAACCTTGAAATCTATCCCATCGTCAATAAATGCAACAAAAGAATAATGAGATTCTTAAAAGATATATAGGCAAATATTTACCTTTCACAAGGCTAGAATAAAGATCTGCTGCACTTGCTGTAGCAGCATGTTCAACCAGCACTAGAACCTGTATTAGATCAACAACAAATTATTGCCAATACATTTATGCTTTCAATAGCATGGTCTTTTTGCCATTTTAACAAACATACAAGGAGACTTACAATTTTTCAGTTGAAAAGCTGCCTGTGTACAAGGATCTTGAAAATTAAAAAATGCTGGTATCATAGCCTCCCATCAAAACTATATATTCTATTAAAACTATAATAATATATTCTATTAAAACTAATTCTAGTATACTTCTATTTAAAAAATCATTTACCAATTATACCCATAGTGTCATGGGTGTCACCTCGCTTGGTCCAAACAAGGGATCTGTAACTGAACATGCAACATAAAAAAAATGTCCACTATTTGTTACGAACCTTATCATCTTCTCGAAGCCAAAATGCACGCTTTCAGACTTTCAAAACAGCCAGTAAATTCACTTCAGTTCTCTGAATCACTGACGCGATATGGCGTTAACAGCCCTACGATACAGCACGTGAATATACAAAACCATAGATCGACGAGAAGGAATCCAACGGTAACAACCAGCTCGTTTGCGAAGAAAATTTCAAAATAAAAAAGTAGTTTCACCGATTCTCCGCTTGAGCGAGTTGTGTTGTACAGATGTATATGGCGTCGCTCTGAACTCTGATTGGCTACTGTATGGAATTTGAATACGGACCGGATGTGCCCTATCTAGTGTCACGTCACCCCACTGCACCCAAGTGGCTGCGCGCAGAAGGGCGAGCGCAGGAAGGGCCCAGAAGAAACTCGTCTGAGGCCTCCGACCTCCGCAAGTATTCTCCTCGTGTCTCTCCTGTGTCTGTCTGTCTGTCTCTGTATCCAGCCCTCAAGCGTCCGCGAAAGACCCTATTTCCCCTTCCCAGAATCCCAGACGTTCCAGAAAGTTCTCCGAAATTTCCGAATCTAGTCGGTGATAGGTTAAATTAAAGTTGGCAGTAAAAATTTCTTGCCCAATATCTGAAGGCGTTCTAAAGAGAAAATTCAAGTGGAAAATATCCAGTTTTTTCTACCTATCATTTCTCTTTCTCTCACTGTCTCTCACTGTTACGAGCGTCGCAGAAGTAGGCCCGGGCGATCATAATGCCGATTAATTGCCTCTGGGTGGCGCCGCAGAGGATCGAAGGGGCTGGCTATGGCGCTTTCTGAAAGGGCGCTTTCGAAAGATAAACAGACTGAACAGTAGCCCATCACGAAGCAGGTGAAGGTGGCCGGAGGTTCTCCTACACAAAAGAATGCGTCGCAACTGCGTGTGCGAATTAGAAGGAGGGGGTTGCGTGTGCGCTGAAGAGTCCTAACTGCTTGCGCTAGGCCCCCACTTAAGTGTGGCACCGAAAATTTATGCTAAACGTATTTCCTACAGTACATTTTTGTGGAATAAAAAATGATCTGTAGTTGAAATATGATTCACTTATATTTAATGATAATCATAAATAAAGGGGGTTTGTTGAAAATAACGGGTCCTGATGGATCTACTATTATCCGCGCACATTTTCTTGAGCTCTCGCTTTGCTAGTTGCGAGAGAAGTAGTGAGTTTGGTTATTTTGATGAAATACATTTTGTATCAAATTTGTAGTTCGTTTTTCGATGCAAAGTATTTTGTATTACACTGGAGCGAACATTTCTTGTTATTAGATTTTGTCTTCAACACTCTTTGTCATAATTTATTTTGAATTCAACCAATGTTCGCAAAAGAGTGGGGGTAGATATTCCGGGTCTCAAGAAAAAGTGCGCGCATAATACCTCAGGGCGCTTGCTTTCTCTGGGCCTCCCTTGGATCAAGTAGGGTAACTGCGATTCAAAGTGCCCAGCCTATTTACGGACACAAATGTTTCGAATCTTTTGTGAATTTTTTCGAAATCTCAAAATTTTTCGTGCGTGTTATCAACAGGGACATTTTCTGACACGCTCGGAAAGGAATTTTAGTGTTTCATTATTTTCTTGAAGCATTATTTCAATTTGACCATTATGAGACCAAACATTTGAGAACGTACACAACGGGGTATATGTTGAGCAATCTGTTGTGGTTTTTATTTTATTTTTTAAATTAAATTTTCTGCGTAATTTTGTTTAATTATTTCAATACCTTGACCAGAAGTCTTGTTTAAATTCTTTTTTTGGAATGCCGACGACGAGATTTCTCATTCTTTTAAATAGATAGTACGGCGTCTGGATTACTGTATGTTTGACTTTCGTCCGAAATTCGGTTCAAATTTTCCACCAGGGACTCTTTGTGTTCATCAGTTGGCGAACATGTTCTATCTTGGCGTACCTAAATCGTTTTCGTAACTCAGTTGTTTATTTTCTCGGTTATCGTTTGATGTACCGAGCATAGTTAGAGATGTATCTTTCCTCTATGATGCCGAGCAGGGTCTTGCAAGTCTTCATCAAAACCGGTGTGGAGTGTAGGAGTGTTTTACGAAAGGGGGCGCTAGTGTCTGGTGCAGCTTCAGGATAGATTTGCCAACTTACCCACATATAATTTCATTTGTAAGAAATACGAAAAGTGACTTATAAAAGTTAATTTATTCGTATTATATACATATAAGAAATCTTTGAAGAAAGAGCGAATATCAACGCTATATTTTGTAACATTATAGGCCTGCTTGCGTCACGCGAACCCACGCAGCATCCAAGCACGTTGCAAGTATTGGCAGTAGTTCGTATTTTAGTTCTTGTGAAAAGGTGCTGCAGGAGAGCGCGCTATATATATATATATATATATATATATATATATATATATATATATAGATATAGATATAGATATAGATATAGATATAGATATAGATATAGATATAGATATAGATATAGATATGATATGATGGCGCTAGATATATATGAGAGTTGAAAGCGTTGAAGCCCTGATGCCGAGCATGCGGAGATGCACGTGCGTTTACTGTATGGTGTTATTGTCTTTTGTCAGTAACACGCCTTGGATCAGCGAGCTTGCCTCGATCCAGCAGTAGTGTTGAAAAAGCGTGGACTTTCGCATTATATACTTTGACTGTCACAAAAGAGGGAGGATATTGCAAGAAGTGTGGTAACAATTTAACACGGCGTCCATCTAACCTGGATTGTGCAATGCCAAATTCTTCTCGGACGAAATTGGTGAATCTAAACAATAATTATAATGAAATGGGCAAGGGTAGTGAAAAATATGATATAGATCTGTCGATATAATCCGCAATTACAAAAGATAATGTATCTCAAGTGGCAATAAAGAGCATCAAGTGGCTTAGAATGAAATGTATTCCAATCTGTAGGATTTGTTGCAGAATTAGTTGTTAAACTTTGTAAATATACAGTAGGTCACATCCAGAAGCAAATGGGAGCCCAATTAAGAAAGTTGAATGGCACATTGAAAGAGATCTCTAGTAGCGATGGCAACTCAATAACTGGAAAGAATAGATTGACAAATGCAGCAATTGATAGACTTAAAAATTGTGGCCTATGGGACTATTTTATTTTAAATATTGGTAACAAATCACTACCTCGGGCATGGATTGTTTGACAGTTGGGGAAACATATCATCACTCAAACAATACAACATTGGGGAAACATATCATCACTAGAATATCTTGTTGGACCCTGTAATCGAGGAAATAAAACCTATTTTGGGGGATGTGTCAGAACCCACTCTCTTGAAAAAATGTTTGCATAGTTGGACACAAAATTCAAATGAGTGTGTCTACAATGTGATTTATAAAGTTGAAATAGATTCCCCAATACTACATTAATTGACAATAATACTCTTTATTTTGGAGTGTATGAGTGCAATAGGAACTTTAAATAAAGGCAACATTGTGAAGTGTCGGGTGCTACCCTTGTTAGGTATTGATTCTGGTAACAACACTATTGAGGCATTGAAAAGAATCGCAGATCGTCAAAAATAATAAAATGCAGATAATAAACTCTCAAGGCTCACCACTGCAGCAAAAGAACACAAAAGAGGCATCAAAAGAAAATTGAGATGTTGCTGATGAATCTAGCTTATTTTGATGAGTCAACTTTGAAGCTGAATTCCTGTAAGTTTACTTTTTGTCGACATAAGAAACATTTTCACATTGTTGAGCCATGGTACTTAAATGAAACTTTCAGGATATATTGATATAAGGACTATCCACATGCTGATGCTATTAAATGTAAATTATATACAATTTAAAAGGTTTTGGAAGGAACTAAGATCTGAAAAATGCTTTCAAAAAATTAATTTGTAATAAAAAATTGTATCTTTTGAAATTTAATTCATTGCTACTTAAATGTAGCATCAGGTTATCAAGGAAGTTTTTATCTAAAACCTGCAAACATTTCATATTCTCTAAGTACAGTACTTTTTGAGAAAATGTTCCTTAAGTATATATTAAAATTAACATTGGCTGCATATGGTGTTCTGTTCCCTCTTTATCAAAAGGCACATTTTCTGAAATTCTTAAAGAGGGCTCTTTTTCTTTTATCATATTTTATTCTTCAATTTAATTAACTCTTATGGGGACCAAAAATTACAGACAACTTTTAAAAAAAATATTTTTGTTCCATATTCAATATCTTATATATATTTTACAGGAGGGATCACTTGACCATCATGTAAATGGAAAAGATCACTATGTTCTATTATACTTTTTGTGAAGAAGTTACTGAATTCTGAGAAAATTGTTTTTTAATGAGTACAAAGATGAAAGTTTTTAAAGCTAAAGAAACTTCATGATTTGTTCATATACCACGTTTCAAATACAAACAGACATAGTGTTTTGTTTCAATCAGTTTAGAGATTTGCCCAAAGTATTTGAAATTAATATTTCTGATTCCTAGAAGGACAAATCTCCGAACTGCTTAAAGCACATAAGTTGCAATATCTAATTCCACAATAGTTTTACAGAACTTGAAGACAGAAAAACAAAAATTGTGTGATGTTGTTGCACCATTAGTTTATTAATACATATTTTTTCCAGAACAAGTATTAACTTGCTGATTACACTAATTACTAAAATAAACGTTTTTTCTTTCATGAGAATGAAAATAACAGATTCTAGAAGTATTTTTCATACTGAATTCAAATATCATTTCAGTTTTTTTCCATCAGGCAGGAGTTTTACGTGTTATTTATTTGCAGTTTTTATAATTTTTAATAAGATTAGTAACTAGCTATCCAACTCTAAATGGTATACTACTCATCCTGACTTACATTCTGAGTACTCCTTCTGTTCCTAAAATGTGGTAATGATGATTTTTGGGCTCTTATTGTATCAGGAACACCTCTCTTCTTGATCCAACAGTAGTCAGCTAACAAATTAGAACTTTACATGCCTTAGTACATGATTTCCATTGTACAAATTAACTGATGGAAATGCGCACCATACTCATCGCCGACAGCCCCAAGATTTTCCAGGTGAAAGTCTAGGAGTGTCTAAGAAGTGAATTTTTGAAGTCTTGTTACACCCCATTGCTTTATAAGAATGTAGAAGATCAGTTACTATGTCCAATAGTTTTCTGCTTTATGGTTCCCAACAAAACTGCAATATAAACTTTTGAAAGACTTCTAGACTGCTTTTACCAGTGAATTTAAGTTCTTCAAAATGTTTATCAGCCATTAATGACTGCATGTGTGGTCCTAATAAACCCTCTCTTTCAAGTTAGCATCACTTTGAAAAATTTCGATTTCAAGTACAAGAATCCAATGAAAGTTTGTCCATAGCTTTTACAAAATTTTTTATACCCCCTAATTTAATATGCAATTGGGGAGGTAAATACATATTTGAAGATTCACTAAATGGATATGTGGCACATTTTTTTTCTGGTCAGGGATTAGAAATTCCTTTAATATGTGTCGAACAGAAACTACAATCTCTTAGATCCTTCATTTCCCTCCTAATCATAGGAATTGCAATCAGCATATGATTTGTACCATTTTCTATCTAACACACACAGCAAATATTTGGGGGTGTATGTCTTTTCAAAAACATCCAGTAGACGGCCAAAGTAATGTTGATAACACTTTTTCACAAGTGGCTTTAATTTTGCCTCTGAGTCTGTCGGCTCACCACGTGTTCAGCAGAAATTATCTGCATGGTTTACACATGTTCTTGGCATGATGAAAATACAGAGAACAGCTTACACAGTACACTGCATAATACAAAGTAATAAAATGTATATCTAATTGTATTCATGCTAAGGTCATAGACACCTCAATACTGACACACCACAATCTCGGATTAACTGGTCTAAGTATGTCAAAACCTGAATGAACCTGCACAGTATTGCCTGTTGGTGTTTCCGCATGGTATTACACATAATTCCCTTAAATACATCTTAAATGAAATAGCTACATATAAGGAAAATATTCCTATGACAGGTCAAAAATGAATGTTAAAATCAAATTTTTAAAAATAGGTGTCACAGAAATAACCGTGCATGATGGAAAAATTCTGAATACGTATCTGAATTTAGTATGCAAAAACACATTAGAGTCACTAATCTGATTCTTGGGAAAAAAACCTTGTCGACCAATGTAATTAGATTTACCAGAAATCTTGGATGGCTTTAGTCATTGTTGAGAGGCTGGGAATAACATGTGACCATTTTAGAAGTATTCTTCTGCGTGTAGAAAATATTTTTTTCTTGTTATGATAATTATAATCTAGATATCATTGTGCTGTTTTTTTATCATGAGCATTTGATTGTATGTCTGTTCCAATTAGTTCTAGATTATTGAATGAATTTTGTTTAATTTGTAGATTAGTGAAATCTTTCGGTGACTACGGTTTCTTTCATGAAGAAATGGTCTTTTGTAGGGGTGAGCACCACTTTGTATAAATACATTTAGCAAAGATTTCTCTTGTCATTCAGCTGCAAAGTGCTAAGCTGAAAGAAACTGTAAACAAAGTTAGGTCCAATACAGAGATCAAGAAGTTGTGGGCATTTTTCAAGGTGCGATTGTATGACAACTGTGGGGAATGTACACATAATGGTACTAATGTTTCAGAGTTTATTTAATGTGTTCTTTCACAAAGTACAAGCTTTTACTAACATCGGGACATTTGTGTGTGTGTTTGTACATATTCATTTATGTATTTCTCAAACTGTTATTTCGTAATATTTTCCAGTTGATTTTATGAAATCACCTCCCCAAGGTGCGGTGTGTCTTTATACATTAAAGAATCCATCTCATCCAGAATACGTGTTCACCACGGATGCTCCTGTAATGTGTGTAGACATCCATCCCGCACACCCTCATCTGTTTGTGGTGGGAAGATGGGATGGAAATGTGGCAGTGTACAACGTGCGCCTCCACAGCAACCAACCTCAGTATAGAAGTAATTCTGTGAGACATAAACATGAAAGCATTGTTTGGCAGGTATAACTTCATTGTAAATTTTTATTATTAGGCATTACAGAGGCAGTGTAAAAATGCTTTGCTTAGATCTCCCAAATTATAATAGATTATGGAAGGAATGTCCAATTGGCTTGGTTTTTGTGATATTAAAAGCATGTAACGAGTAAAAAAAAAAGATATAACATCATCAGTGATGAGGACAGTTCAACTATAATTAACAACTATAAATTCTCAATCACATATTTTGTAGAAGCCCTCAGCGCAGACGTATCACAGTTGATAATATGACCTATTGAGACATATGAGAGTTTTTTTTCTTGGTCCTGGATACGTAAGTTATTTGGCACGAATTACGTGTGTGCTGTACTGTTTAAAAGAAGAAAAAACAGAAAATTGGGATTAAAGGAAGTAGGATTACGGTAAGGCAATATTTTGGCGCGGTTGTATGTGCAAGAGGATATTGTTATTGGTGTTAATTAATTTTAATAGTTTTAACTACGTGATAATCTTATGCGCACTTTCGTAGTTCATATCGGCTGAGGTGACTCAGTTCATCCACTGATATCACTGCAGTGTCTCTGAC
Source organism: Gryllus bimaculatus (assembly GCA_017312745.1). NCBI lineage: Eukaryota > Metazoa > Arthropoda > Insecta > Orthoptera > Gryllidae > Gryllus > Gryllus bimaculatus. Next base: position 79,527 of record BOPP01000136.1, on the reverse strand, counting down.
CGGGAGGTCGTATGGCTCGATTCCCGACGGTGGCAACAACACTAGATATATTCAGCCGCTGTCTGGAGAATCCTAGCGACCCGTTCCTGTGATCGGTAGTTTTTCGCTTCTCCGATCATCACCAGGCGAAAGCCGGAGAAGCCTAACAAAGGGGATATGGACAACGTGGGACATCTCCCTCTCCTCTTCCTTGTCCTTTCCTCACCACTTACACGCACTTGCACTACGCTACCACCCAGGTCTTGAACGCCCGAGACGTCGGGGGCTCCTGGCCAAATATACTCTCTGCTCCCGGCTGAACCGGGACAGTAAGGCGCAAGCCCACTGACAAGTGAAGGCCGCGAGGCACTCAACGAAGCACACACTCCTCGTGAGTTCTCTGACGCTAGACGATGAGAGGATATCAGTCGGGAGCGTAGAGCTTGTTCAACCTGGGGTGATGCCCCATTGTGGAGAGATACCTGGATGGGGAAAATCCCGCATGCCGTCATGTAGTTCGGCGTTGGTTCTCATCATTCAGTGAGGGAGAGGAACACTGCCACCTCCAGCGATAAAAGCATGCGCTTCACTTGCAGGGTAATGACAATAGCCTTTTGTCAGGCCGGGAAACACAAAAAAATCAAACTTATTTCATGCCGAATCCCCGCACGTTGCAGATGCCAAGGGCCGTCTTCGCATACGTGCGCGAAGATATCTAAACAATTTCACCCTGGTGGAAGACTGCCACACTGGCATAGGCCGCCTACTCATTTCCAGCCCCAACTTTGACGACACTCGGTCATTTCGCCGTGAGGAAGGCTACAGTATGACGGCCGTAAGTTGGCAACTGCGCTTAGGACGCGACGTCACGCTGACAGCCAAGTTGCTATTGGTAAACCCGAGCTAGCGCTGCGCTTGGCGGCGTCGGATCGGAGTCCTTTGCACCGTAAATAGATGTACAATACTGCAACAATAATAACATGTTCAATTTCTTGAAATTTGAAAAAGTTTGTGCTTAATTTGGAGAGAAATAGTTACACAAGTACGTTATATTTTTTATAAAAATAGGTCCAGTTTGTTATAAAAAACAAAATTCGCTTCATAAACTTCAATAAGTTCAATTTAAAAAAAATTAAAACCTCAGAAATTCCCAAAATTGTAACAGTTCAACAGTTTTCATGGTTTGAGGGAGTTTGTATCTTTTACTTGCTTCGGTAACATAACTAATAAGACAATTGACCATGGAGTTTATGCCCTGTAGTTCTAATTTTAGGCTGGCCTAGTATTTTGTGGTTTGGAAACGCTTTTCCGTGTTAAATTAACATTAACTGATTATGTATCCTTAATATAATACAAGAAAGTGTATGCTTATACAACACTTCTAGTTTTATAAACTATTTGAGATTCAATTTTGAAATGCTGCATTTGTTTCCAGGTGAAGTGGGGTAAGGATTTACCGGATGGAGAAATAAATTTTTATTCTATAGCAGCTGATGGATTTGTACATAACTGGATAATCACTGCAAAGGACTTGACTAAGTCAACAATCATTCCATTGTCGCTTGATGTTTCTCCTATATCAGGTCCAGATGGTATCACCATATGTGTAAAAGGTTTGTATGGATTATTTGTTTGTAAAATTGAGAAAAAAACTTAAAAAATGTACCCGAGGTGGCAATAGTGGCAGCTGGGAAGAGGTGGGGTGAAACTGAAAAGTTAGTCTAGATCAAAGAAATTAGAAAACAAATTAATATGAGAAAATCTGTGCCATTCTGTGGTAACACACATTTTTTATTATCTACGCCTGGGAATAAGAGAGACTTATTGTGAGCATGACGTATTCCCATGATAGTGTTTAGCATACTTGGACTGTCTGAGCTTTTCTTCTGCCACCCAGAGACAATTGTATTTGCTCCAACCGGGAATAGAACTTGGAATTGCTCCATAGGAAGCTAGCACACTGTGCATGGGCGATCTGAGGGGCATGTGAAAGATATATAACAACATATAAAACAGATTCCTGATCATGCATTTCAAAGAAAGTGGGTGGCGTCATAGAAACGCCCTCCTAATTTCTTCCTGCTGTCCAAATTGCAAATTCGTGTTTATTTTATCCTTTGTTTACTTATTAATGTTCCCAGTTTTGATGGTGATGACACCGCTTGGAACTTTGTGTTGTATTTTCTGTTCACAAAAACATAAAACCATTCTTTGGGGAATTTCTTTCTACTGAAAAAGATAACTTAATTTGAAAGATAACAACAAAGAATAATACTCCGTTATTTTACTCTCGTTTTCAAGTATCAAATGTCTCGGAGTGTACTTGATATTAGGATTGTCAATGACCCATCCAATGGGAGATGTGAAAAAACAAAATGGATAAAGCACGTACAAAATGGATACAGTACGTTCATTAAATTAGCAAATGAGTTCCATTTTTGATTTGACATATTAAGCAACTACTGAAGAATAATTCCACCAAAAAAGAAAGAAACAGGACATTTATCCCCTGAGAGATTGTCATACACTGCAAAATTATATCTCAAAACAGTTTATACTCATAATGTGGCCATAAATACTTCCCTGAACCATATTGTGAAGAATGTAAATTGTTTTTCAGGTTGTGGAACTGCAATTACATTTCATCCAAATGAACCATTAACATTTCTGGTGGGCACTGAGGAAGGCTATATTCACAAATGCAGTACTGCATATACGTCTATGTACCTAATGACATACCAAGCTCACCACATGCCGATACATCGTATTGACTATAATAAATTTAATCCAAATATATTCATTTCATGTAGTGCAGATTGGAGAATAAAAATGTGGGAAGACAACAGAATGTAAGTAGAATAATACTTTTTATTCAGTGCCACTGTGTGCCACTGAGAAACCTTTAGTGTACCTACTATTGAAGTACACTGAATAGTGTTCTTAAATTTGAATTCTTTCTTGTGTGTATATTAGGTTATTCTGTGAATAATATCATGTTAAAATTAAGGAAATATCTCTTTTATGTTTTTATGTAATCCAAAATGAATTTATTTTCAAACATCACTTAAGTCGTAAAATTATGTAGTAAAGCTGGTATGTCAAAGTTAACTGTTCTACTCGTAGCACTGAAATAAACTGAAACACTGAAGGAAGTAGTTCTCTTTAAAGAAATTGTTAATCATCCTTATTGTTCTATTTCTTCAATGTTCACTTCCTGATAATACAACATATGGAGATTTTGCATAGAAAGTATTATCTTCATCTCTAAGGTCAGGGGCAAGTTCCATTCAAAAAATCCTCAGGAGAAAAAAAATCAAGGAAAAGAAGCAGAAAAAATTCTATGGTGTTTTTACAATTTTTGCTAATGTTTCTTATTTTTTATAATTACAAAAATTGTAGAAAAACCAAAGAACTTCATGGTACTTCCCAAAACTTCCTGCTAGTGATGTATCTATTATGAAGAGATAGATAATCTTACGACATGTGTATGGATTTAAGTACTCCTTTAGTTCTTTGTTGAGGAATGAAAATTATTTTGTTATCATGATGTCAAATTACCGTCGAGGTGGGTCGACCCAAGGCCAAACATTTGGATGCAGAGAAGGCTCTCATGTGCTCCTTTCTTCATCTTTCACTCTTTTGCTTTTTGTTTCAAATCATAAATATTCTTTTTATCTCCACCTTTCTTCCTCACTGTCCGCTGTGTGCTGAACACCTGTTAGTGTGTTAGCTGTGTATGGTGACTCATGTTGAAGGAAATAGGTTGCTTGACGGTAAGGGGTCTGTGCTTGCTGGCTCGTATACTACCTTGATATTGGAAACTTTGGGTAGACTGTTTCTATTTGTTGTGTGAACCCCAGCGAGTATTGGTGACTGCTTGTATAGGCATGTTCTGCATACTTCAATACACTACCTTTGGTCACTGCCTCTTCTAGACTGGTGGACTGACACTAAAAAGCTTTCCTGATAAATAGCTTGGGACTAGGTCTGTGACTGAACTTCTGTGTGAGCGGGTGGGGGGGGATTAGCCACAGCTGGGCAGTGCAGTATCATCCCCACACTATATCACCATGTCAACCCTGTCTCTCTGGTGGTGTGTACTTTATTGGACTCTATGATGGGTGGGGAGAATGGAGATAATACAAATTCTATAGTATAGGACATAAAATCTTGCTCTTTCCCGGAAGAAAGAGGAAAGGTTTTAAAGAATTGTGGACTTGATTAGCTTTTTCTTTCAAGAAGAGGACTCGCATAAGAAACCATGTTTCCTCCTTATTGCATGTGCTGAGGAAAGGAAAATGTTCACGAGTGTGTTTACCACTAGCTATAGAGGATAGGTTGGGGAAGCTCTAAGCAGCCGTGCAACAGAGGAATGATACCATTCTCTTTGAGGTGCACATAGACGAATAGATTGAAATGATCCTTAAAACAAAGCAGATTGACAGTTTCGTGGGAGTGGTCAATCTAGATGACTTTCAACCTGGACCTGGAGACCTTGTCTTTGAGGTGTTCAGAATGAAGAAGGACCTTGAGAGAAAAATTTTCACTCCTCTGATCTTGACATTCAATCTTCCATCCTTCCCAGAAAAGATCATTTGCAGATTCTACAGTTTTCAGATATAATAGTACATGCCACACAGCCTTTGAATGCAGGATACAGTCATACGCAACAAGGGTGCATTGCAGAAAGCTTGGTATGCGTTAAGTACGGCAGGTCAGAGAATGAAGTAGAACCCTGAGCTACAGCACTGCAATGTGTGAACAGCTAGGGAGACCATGTGACAAATTCCAAGGGCCTTACTATTCTGACGGTGATTGAGACGAGCAGTCACCGAGGTGTCCTTTCCTGAGGACAAACACTGGTCTATCTATCTATTTAGCGGTTTTTTACAACCTTTTTTGTAAATTGAGTTTATATAGGCTAATTTCCATATTTCAGGTATTTTACCTCCTTTTAAAATGCCATTGAATATTTCAGGCAACGGGTAATTGTTGGTAATTTTATCCTGATGATATGTTGCTACTCGCAGACGTGTCAAAAGATCACTGCGTGCTCATAAAGTTAATTCCAATGGTGAATCAGCCTTTGGTCAAGTTTTTTTCTGTTTATTCTTAATTTATTGTAATGTTTTGTATTCTGTCATTAAGTTTATTGATTACTCTACTAAAGATCTGGTATTTCTCTATCTGTTATGATGTGATTTCTCTTGTGTGGACTGTTGTTGTTGGTTTAAGTCCTGTTACTAGTAGTTGCTCTCATTTATTCTTTACAATCTTTGTAGTAGTGAATCATGCTTCGGCACACTAATACCCTGGCAGGCGTAGAGAGAAGGAGAGGTATCGTCTTTTTTTGTCTAGGATTTATTTGGAATGTAAACTAGATTCGCTAAGTTGCTATATGCTCTAATCTATAACTTACCACCAAATCATACACATTAATATAAAGTTTAATACTAAACAATATATATTATTAGTAGATTTTATAACTCACAACCATAAATCGTAATAAGGCATTATATGCACTGACATAATAATCTAGTAATTAATAATCAGAGCCCGAAATTGTCTCGTAGAAGGAGTAAGTGTTATCGATTTTGTCTTGTGAGAAGGCAGTAGCGGTTCGATTGCGGCGACTGACTAGGGTTGAAATTACATAGTAAATGGAGTATTTTTTTTGGATTGTGTTATGGATGTTTCTCGGATGTCGTCAACTTAAAGACGGTCATGTGTTATGTTTTGTGACGAGATAAATGGGTTTTTTTGAAAGGTGGATAAATCGGTTCTTCTGACGGCCCTAAGAATAAGATATTTTTTCCTTGGATATAGGGTTTTTGGGTAATTAGCCGAACCGATCTGAATGCATATTAGGCTTCTAATTTAATTAAGTCTTTCATCTGTTATCTTTGGTCACTCTGATGGCATTATGTAATCAGGAGCTTATATGTGACGGCAGCAATTTTTCCAACGCGCTTTCTAAGGGAAGATGCGCTAGATTTCTACTGATTGCTGAAGATTATGGGATAACGGTTCGGAAAGTCCGCAGCACAATTTCTCTCAGAGCTGAAATTGGGTATTCGTCGGGTCCAGCACTTTTTTTAATGCTCCAACTTATATAATTGATCAAAAACATCATCAAAGCTGCTCTCAGCTCCGTGAGGTTGACAAAGAATTCTTTCATTTATAGTTGTGATCATTCGAATTGTCTTGGTAAATGCTTTCAAAATACGATGAGAATAAATTAGTCATTCGTTTCCATTCTTGGCCCGTCTCTGAGTTCAGGAATAGTTGATGGAATATTAAGATCACTTCGGCATCTTTGTTTTTATGTATTTCCAAAAATAATGGGCATCCGTTTTCATCTTCTCCTCAGTTTTTCGATACATAATCATTGTAAAATTTTTTATTAATTTTTTTACAATCTGATCTTATTTTCGAACTGATTATATGTGACATTTGTTTTTCTGATCTTATAATTCATATGTGCTTCTTTTTTTTGTTTTATATTGTAGATCAAATCTTTAGAAAACCAACAAGGATAATTTTTAGAAATTATCAGTATATTTGGCACAAAATCGAGCAATCCTTCATTAATTCTATCATCGAATTAAATTAACCTTATCGTCTACTGATTGTAACTCGTAGAGATGCAAGCCCCAGTTTACTGCGCAAAAAAAGAGGTGTTCAGTTCTTGTAATTTGCCTATTAAAATTGTACGTTTGGTGCTTTTGTTTATTTCAAAGACTAGCTTGGTATCAACTCGTATACTTCAGCTATTACGTCATCGGCGTTATTAGGTGATTCACACTACTTGACGTTATTTATTTTCAGCTATTTGAACCCTTTCTCTAATTGCTTGTAATTTTTGCAGCAAGATTTTTGTTTTTGTTCACTAATATTTGTTCAGTTCTGGACTTAATATTTGTAACATTGCTCTCAATTCTTATCCAATTTTTCCTCTCTGAAGGGAGTCAGGTATTTTTCGAACATTTGTTTCCATTTTATTCCAAGTAATTTGTCGATAGGCCTGCAATGATAGGTCAACTCTTCTTCATTGTCATCATCAGATTCAAAACTAAGCTAAATATTGGCTTACATGTAGAGCATTGCAAATTTGTACGACTGTCTTTTATATTCTGCGACATCTTTTTGAATTTTCTTCATTAAATCAGTGCACTTCTTGTGGAATCAGTTTTTTGCAATCAATCACAATCAGCTTGCACTATTTTCCTCGAATTTGCTTTAGTGGGCTAACTCGTGCACACCTATATATTGGAAGCCATCGCTTCATTTGTTTCATTTAATTCATGTACGTTTGTGAGAAGCAATTGGACAAAACTGCTATGAATTGAAGCTGAAAACTCACATTGTTTCAAAAGTAAGTAAAATCATAATAAAGTGTCATAATGAAAGTCAATAAAATGTCAATAAGTGTCAGATGAAATTGTTTTGGATAATTGTTGAATTTAATTTTACAGGTATTGGAAGCAGACCCTGAAAATACTGCTCAGACTCTAGAAAGGGAGTGTCCAGGAATAGATGGGAACAAAACAATGTGTAGTGGATGATTTTGACAGGGCTTGATTAGGCACATTATTTATTCAATGTACAAGAATGGTAAATATTTAATTTAATATTTGCATGGAAAGAATGATAATAGTTTATTGAAAGATCTGACTTTTTGACTGGAATACAATGAAATGAAAGCTGAAGGTTTATTAATTTTGTGGTTTTGGATGAAATTGGTTTTATTCAAACCAGGCAAGCAAAAAATCTACTAATTTTGTAGGGTTGAAAATTATGAAATTCTAGATATAAGGGAATGGAGAGGCTTGATTTTGCATGTAATGAAATGCATATTTGGAGAATAGCAGTGTGTGTAATGGACTTATGTTGTATGATGTATCTTTTGTCCAGATTGAAGCACCCTTACATAGTGGTTCAATATGAATTTTATTTTCAGTAGATCTTTACTAATTGTTTTTAACAATCTTTCTTTAGGTTTATGCTTCTGGTCATGGCAAGATAAAAATAAAAGTTGCTCAAAAGCAAAAATGTAGATTGAAGGTAAAAAGATATAGTCTTACATGCAGGAGGTGCAATGGTTTCAGGAAGATGCAGAACTATTGTTCCGTACGACAAAAAAAGTAGATAATATCATAGAACTATGACAGCATGAGATGTTCCAAAAGTGGATGAAAGAAGATTCTACCTTGATTAGCAGAACCATCAGTTATTGTAAAGGAAACATGCACCTGTTCAATCTGGTGCTGATGAGTGACATTTCAACAAAAAAATTGTTTTTTAGAAAAATGTTGAAAAATATTAATTGAAATAATACATTTATTACATTTATAAAAATACCTGATTATAAAACGAGTATTAAAACTACACAGTGGTGAAAATTGAATGTTTCACTTAAAAGCATGGAATAGAAATTTATTACATTCAATGGTGTTCAGTGATTTTAGTTATATCAGTAATAAATTTTTCTTAGAAGAACATAAAGTTTGCCAGTACAATGTTATAATGTATTTATAGAGGAATGAAAATAAATGCATATTGTCTTTGAATGTAACTAAAATATTTAAAACATCCTTTTGTCGGTTTCCAAATTTTTAGAAAGTGAAAAGGCCTTCAATCAAAATGTTAGGAAGGGTGACTGCAGAGCATTTTCTATCTCAGCACTACATAACCTTGAAGACCTGAGCATACTTTAAAGAGTCTTCTTTTAGAAAAACTTCTGAAGTAATTGTTCAGAAAAGGTAACTCTTAAGCATAAGTTTTTGTTTGAATTAACATAGAATAAAGCAGTTTTATTTTTGATGATTTTGATACAATGTGATTGCCAATGTTTTCATGATTTTGAAACAAATCCATATCCAGTTGATGTGGGGTGCAAATATGTTCGTAGATGAAAATGATTGAAGAACAAAATATTGTCTAGAGTTTTTTTGCAGAAAATTTAATATTAAGTTACTTATTCATTCTGTACATTGCTTTTAGATGAAGAAATTATTATTGACCAGCCATATAGAGAAAATTATAGAAGAAGATTGGAAAGTAAATTAGGCAGGATCCTTCAGGGATTTCTGTCATAGTAAATATTCAGGTGATAACAATTCCTCATGCTGGGTTCCCATGCCTGGGGCTCTGGTGTCTCTACTTAAGAGAGATATGGTAAGTTAACATTACATGTTTAATAGCAGTATATTTCAGTAGGTTTTGAAAAAGATTTTGACATCAACTCTTGTTTCTCCTCAGGGTGTCAGAATTAAGGTTGTATTCCATCAGGGCAAGTAAGTGGTTAACATTTCCAGGTAAAATAGTGAATCTTTATTGTTTTTTAAGCTGATCTTGGCTTACTGAAAATAAATATGCCTTTGAATAAATGCTTCATTATTGCTGCTTAACCAGAAGTAATGTAGCTTTTTTGCCCTGTGTATGGGTAGGTGTTTTTTTTTAGGTGTACTTTCCTCAGAAAGATATAACTAGACACATGCATTATGTCTGCACATTGTTAACTCCTTTGTTAAATCTTTTTAAGTAATTATTTGTATAATTTTAATTTTATTTTTAAAGAAAGAAGTTTTTCAGTTTATATGAATTTGTTCAATTTTTTATGTATATGAATAGGTATATAAATGATGTTGAATGAAGTATGTGAAGAAAAGGTTTGGATTGTGAATGAATGGGTGGACAAATTATGTTAATAACATTCATTCACACTCTTTCAAAAAATAACTTCAAGTAATGAAAAATTAGTTTCTTTTTAATAAAAAGGAATTAGAAATGCCAGATTCAGTGAAAAGAAAAGTTTAATCTTTTGAGCAGTATATTAGTTTTCATATTGTACAGGTAATGCAATAAACATTATTAAAATTATCAAAATCGGCTGTAGGACTGCTTTTTGATAACCAATACAGTGTTGTCATATAAGAAGAATACATATGAATTTTCATTGTTTATCTCTTGGTAAAAATTCAAATGTATAATTTTTATTTCAAAATTTTTACTCCTCACCCTGGCAAATGTGGTAAGGCCTGGAGGCTGGAGATGTTAATAGTAGGTTTGTGGAATTATTTTTCTAAAAGGACGTAGGAAACTCATTTAATTTTGTATAGTTTTGGACTTTAAATTAGCTAAGTGGGATAAAATTTTATTGAACTTTCACAAGGATTTGGTGAAAATGTTGTATCCTGCAAATACAGGGAATATTTTTTCACTTATACGTTTGCTTTTTTATATTACCTTTCCACCCTAATTTCTAATTGACTTTTACTATTATGTAATAAAGTTATTGAAGGTATGAAACATTTCAATTTTTTATTTCTAACCGCTAAAAACTTGCCACAGTGGATCATGAAAACCAATTATCTTTCAATTATTTTGAATATAATATTTAATATCTTTGGAATGAGGTGAGTACAATAATTATAGAAGTTTTTCAATCCTTTTTTTATCTTTTAAAAACACGACTTGATTTCACGATATTTAAGATTTACCTGAAGTTACTGTCAATTGAATTAACTGAGAAATTCTGCCAAACAGTACTCAGAAATATTTAACTGTGTACCCTTTTACCCACAGAAATATTTGGAATGAGTGTGAAAATTTGCCAGATCTGTGCAATGCAGGAGAAGCCAAAATTATGAAAAGAAAATAGCAAATTCATTGGGTAGTTTTTTTTGTTAATTATACATTGTCAATTAAGCTCTGTTTTTTACTAGTCAATAACTGAACAAATTATAGTATTTTAAGTATTAATTACAACGAATTCACATTAACTAACAATATAAGTCACTGATCAATAATTGATACAGCTGGGCTGTCAGTCATA
>BOPP01000136.1:36030-57019 GCA_017312745.1 Gryllus bimaculatus | reverse complement strand
TTGTAGATTTCGCGATGGTGAAATTTATCCATGCACACATGGTCCAGTTGCCATTCACCCTTTCTGAAGTCAGGATGTTTCCAGGTTTTTAATTTGTGGGGTTTCCTTTTAAAACATGTTGATTTTGAGATAAGGTTGTGATTTCTGCAAATTTCAACCAATCTTTGACCGTTTTTGTTGGTTCGCTTATGAGCTGGCTATTTTCCAATGATATCTCGGTATCTTCTTTCTTGCCCCAGTTGCGCGTTGAAATCGCCAAGAAGAATTTTGATGGTTGATGGAGAGATGTTGATTAAGGTTTGATCCAGAAGATCCCAGAATTTTTGTGTTTCTTCTCTGTCCTTTATGGTATTATTTTTCTGATTAGTGGGAGCATGTACATTGATAATTGTGTAGGTCTTATTTGCAGATTTCAAAGTTAGAGTTGCAAGTCTGGGGGATTGAGATTTAAATTCTATGACTTAGTCAATGATTTTGAGATCTATCAGAAATCCGTTACCAAATTGTGGGCAATTTTTCATGACTCATTTTCCAGGAATTCCTTTGTACAGTCGGTATCCTTGTGATTCTAAAGGGTCTTGATCACTGTTTCTAATTTCTTGAAGGGCCATGATTAGAATTTTATGCTTCTTCAGGATGTCAGTGACAATCTTCAATTTTCCAATTTGGTGTAGGGAGTTAACATTGTGTGTTGCAAAGAATGAGACTTGTTTAGGTCTGATTTTTTGACATTTTCGTGTTTGAGCTGGCTGTAGGGTTTCCAGACGCTCCGATTCGTCATAATCTTCTGAATGACTGCCCACCGAATCCGAATGCTGTCTTTTCTGCAACACACGGTTGCAGTCAGTGGAATTCTTGTTCAAAAGACTGTTCATGGTCGACTGTTGAAGGTGTCACCTTGAGGTGAGGATAAATCCTCGAGTTACAATTCTGAATGTTATTCAGAAAGGTGATAATGAGAGATGGAGGATGGTGTTATGAATCTGTGAGGAAGAATGAAACTGAATAACACCCTCAGGCCTCGAAACCTAATACCGCCGGGGTCGAAAAAGCAAGAGTTGGCCAAGGGAGGCCGATAGGATAGAACATAGAAGGAGCCTGACACAAGTAAGTTTAAGCAATGTCAGGCTCAGCTCGAGATCCCACGGTTGCCATCTGCGTACTCCAAAGATTGGAGACCCAGGGACTTTGCTATAGATATATATTATAGCAATTTAATTTACATTATATTTGATATATATTACTTAGATTTTAAAGCCAAATACTTTTTTTTGTTCCTGTGTTCGTGATATAAATTCTTCTAAAACTTCATCTAAAGCAATTTGCCTCGTTAATTCTTGCAAATTGTTTAACGTTATTAGAATTTTTTATGACAGTAGGCAGTAATTCAACTGTGCATGCAGTGCACAGTTGCAACATCGAAATCCAGTCTGTGAGTATTTAAAGAATCTTCTAAACATTCTTCAGATGAAGTGTAGTTTAAAAGTACTTTTTCTAATTTTATAAGCTGATTCAAGCCTGGTTGCTCAAACCTTCGATCTAAGTCATTTTTTAACCAGTGAATTATATGAATATACTTTTGCCATAGAGAAGAGAAGTATTTGCATCTTTTTGAGCCGGAGTGCTTCCTTGCTGGAACCTTTTTGGAGGCATCCTTAATTTTGGAGGGTGTGGTATTTTAAGATGTAGACAGTCGTTTGATACCTTCTCACAATCATTCCATACTTCTTTGTAGTCAGCTTCACCCATGCTGTTGTATGTATTCCACAGCTTTTGAGCAGCTTGCTTTGCACCAGTTGCTGTGTAGTCTTCACTCTAAAGTGTTTTAGCCAACATTTCAGCTGGTTCACAAACTAATATAGCCAGTTTTAGTGATAGCAACGTTTCAATTTTACCCATACATCTAAGATACCCTCAAAACAGATAGTCTGTCAAAGCTGAGTGCACACGATTCGTCACAATATAATTTTTAATGTCTCCATGACTCGCAAATAATTATTAACAAATCTTTTCATTGATTTAACCCGAATGCACCGTCGAGTCGGACAAAGGGGAGCAGTCGAGCAATACTGTCTTCAGTAAATAGTGGCAAAACAATTCCGCTGTAGATGTTTTCCGCGTAGATGATTACAATATTCCATTAGAAACAACTTTCACAAATATTAAGCTGTCTGCAATGAAGTTACATCTTTTTGCTACTTCTTGAATTACCAAATCGAGGGAATGATTGGCACAATGTACTGTTTCCCTGCCGTGGTTTCTGGAGCGGGAATGAGGTTTCTACTAATACATTTAACCTTAACATAATAAAACATTTAATATATAGAATGATGATGAGTAATGGATGATTTACATGACATTCTACAACTTATACACGTGCGACCTTTTTATTTAGAATTAAATTCAATGGTTGGCTCGATACAAAAACTTAATCAATTAATAAGTCGCCATGAATATTGATGCTGATGGTATCTTTTCCTTAGCTTCACTCATTCATTATTCTTCCGCATTTTAGCGGGAGCAAAGCTAATGATTATACTGGTTGTTGTTGGCATGGCAGTATATCACGTCCAGCTGGTGGGGTTGTTGACCGGCGGCAGGGCGGGCCTCTCCAGACCGCTGCAGATTCCCACGGCCCTACTCCAGCGTGGCCGCACACGTCTCGTTCTCTCTCTCTCTCTCTCCCTCTCTCTCCCCCTCCCCTCCTCTCCCCTCCCTTCTCCCCTCTCACCATGCTACCCTTCTCCCCTCCCCTCTCTCCTCCGTCCCTTTTCTCTCTCTCCCTCCCGTCTCTCCCCCTCTCTCCCTCTTTCTCTCTCTCCCTCTCCTCTCCCTCTCTCTCGCTCCACTCTCTCCGATGAGAATAGTCGGTGGTGACCCCCAATTGCGAAGCTGCATGACGCCCGAAAGTTCGTTGTGGTTGTGACATCTGTGTTTCGGACCGGCTCCACGCGCAGTCTCGTGGGGGGGGGGAGCAAACCGTCTCGAGTGCCTGGGCGGCGGGGCTGTTGCGACAAGGGTCCCTCCGCGGCGGCGAAGTGACTGCGGTGGGCCATAAATGACCCGTCGCTCAAATTGGCATAGGAAGGTGCGCGGCGTCAGGTCAATCGCCTTTCTCAGATGGCTCTTGTGACGCGCTGGATGCCCGATTTTATTGATAGATACGCGAGTTGAATTCCCGGCGTCCGTACCGTTACAGTACACCACTTGACTAGGTTCTTTTGGCTGAAAGGCGCTTTTGTAACTCCACTTATCGATGACCAGACTGTTGCAGCGCCATCAAAACAATGACCCTTCTCATATGTATATGGTAATGAACCACGCTGACTGTGAATATTCGTGTCGCACGTGAGTCGCACTAAACAATAGGGGTGCCGCACACTAAGGTGCGACGAATAAGTTTCTGGCCCGGCGTCGGAGACTATCAACAGGAGTGGGCGACCCTGGGTCGGAGGTTGCATTACTAATTACTTAAATAATACACATTTTCCAAGTAAAATCACCCGACTAAAACGACGGGGACACTTTTAATTATTCGTGTTGATTCTTCTTTACATTAACGGTTAGATTGAATATACAGGAAACCTTACAGTGCGATGTGATGGCTGAATTTAGATACTTCACTCCGAAAAGGATTACAACACTCAACTGGGCAGTCAGTGGCTGCAGATGGGACCGCCGAATGGCCGCGGACTTCTCCGGTAGCCAGCAGGAACGCTGCCGGCCTGGTTGATGCAGAGAACGCGGGGAGTTTGAGCAGCCAACGTTCCGGTTGCGCGGGTCCACCAGGTCGTCAAACGTCGCCTGGACCGCCGTAGTGTTTAGCAGCCGAGAAACAATGCGCACACCCCCTCGTATACGTGAAGGGTGTTATTTAAATTGTGTTCTAGTCCCGGCATTGCCGATCCGGTGGCCGAGATCGCTAAGGCAGTAGTGCCGTACGCGATCTCGTACCGAAAGATCGCGGGTTCGAGTCCCGCCTCGGGCATGGTTGTTTGTGTTCGTCCTTTCACCCCTATCAATCATATCAGGGAAGGCAACGGGAAGCCACCCTGAATAATTTATCCCAGAAAACCGGTTATGGGTCACCTAACTTCCGTATATGGAAGATAGGACCAAAGAAGAAGTCCGGCATTTCAGAATAAATTCCGATGCTGGAATTATCGAAATTACTGGCTCGAGATTATTAACAGTTTCTCGTGCGGCGTTAATCGCCCCTTAAAATTACTAGCAAATTCTCCGAGCCGACCGCTCACTTCGACTGTCTATTTCCATCTGTCCAGACTTCCAGCGCCCTTTTGCCTCTGCGATTTCCACCCCACCCCTCTCGCAAGATTTGCCGACCTATCCCGTCGCAAAACTTAACGGAAAGTTACATGCGAAGTTTTCCATAGGCATTCCTTGATTTACAGTGGGCTGCTGTCGCCTCTTAATGCAACTGTTCTGCCTGTCCATCACCCACTGTTGCACAAAGGGGTGAAAGTTCCTTTCGGGGGTGGTTACGAGCAGGGTAATCGGCACGCGTGCAGCTGTGTGGGTCGAATGCGCGAAAGAGGCACTCTTTGCCTCGAAGTATTATAAATCAGCGTGACTCGAGGGTCGCGCTGTGCAATGAGCATTGCTCATTGCAGTATATTTAATCGAATTAAAAGATCGTCGATTGTATTGTAAAGAGTCTCTGCTTTAGAATCAGGAAGACAACAAAGACCCAAGAAAAACTCCTTTATTTTGAAATCTACACGGTCTACAACACGTAAACAAGTAGAGAACTGTTCACAGCCAGTCGAATCTGTTTTTCCATCGGCCATAATAGAAAAGGGCTTTTCTTGATTTCCTTAACCATTTTTGCATTAAAGTATGAGACATAATCTATATTATTTTATTTTGTATATATCCACAAAGTCGTTTACCTCTTCGTTTTAACCATGAGTCAAGTTCTACTTAATCTTGCGATCTTCTAATAATGGAATAAGATTACCTCCGTCGTTATCGTTTCCTCTTAGTGCTTGACCACAGCGGGCGAGATAACGAATTGAAATAATTATTATACGTAAATATGTACGGACATCTTCTTGCTCTTTTCGTAAATTAGTATCTAAAAGTAGATTTATTCGATTTCCATGCTTTAAATGATGAATATAGTTTAAACTAGAGCTGTGATGCTGACTAGATGCATGAATTTTCATTTTTCATTACCCTTCTTCCAATTGCAGAAACCAACAGTAACAAAAGTTTCTTTATTATCACGTGATGTGGATATTTTTCCATGATGAAAAGCTTCATTCATTTTTTTCCATGATGAAGTTCAACATTGTTTTTTCCTGTCAGAATTACTCACATTGACTTTAATATACATATAAGACCTACAGTGTAAGTATTCGGCATATTGACGTGTTTTGCAATTTGCCGCCTACGCGAGCAGTCGAGGAAATAGTATGACTTCTTTGACAACATTGAATGAGGTTCAATATCACTTCATCTGATATAGATGTTTCTTGTTCTGAGAAGTCATGAACTCAATGAGTAACACGTTGTTTGCTTCTTGTTCGTAACACAAGTGTATAGCGTATTCACTTTAATTTGGTTTCTGACTTATGGTGGGACGGTATAGCTTCTGTTCGTTGTAAAGGCCAAACAATACACAGTTAAGCTAGGGAAAATATACTTCTCGTTATTAAGAAATGTGACAAAGAAAAGAATTCGGGCGTTCTTCATCACACGCTGCATAACAGCAATTTTCGGGAAGTAATCTATACTGAAGTATCTTTACGAACTGTGATATCAATTAAAAAAGAAGTATTTGAAGCAGGCGGGGCAGCCTTAAGTACTCCCGTAAGAAAAGGCCATATTGTGAAGATAAAAAAAATTCCACATTGATGGTATTCACTTATTGCTTATTTATTTTCCTTATTTTCGTATGATGTTTTCATTTTTGTCTATGGATACTTGGCGTAATATATTTGTGACAGCTAGTAGTTGCAGATTAGGCGGGGGAAGGGCAGCTTCCAAGAACACCGAACGCATTCCTCAGCCTCGCAATC
The DNA here is from genome assembly GCA_017312745.1 of Gryllus bimaculatus. NCBI lineage: Eukaryota > Metazoa > Arthropoda > Insecta > Orthoptera > Gryllidae > Gryllus > Gryllus bimaculatus. Next base: position 50,978 of record BOPP01000136.1, on the reverse strand, counting down.
AAGTCAGCTCCTAACTATAAGAATGAGGTGGCTAGTGAATGAACAGACGCAGTAGACACGTGGACGTGGAGCAGGAAGTGTAAAGCGGAGAAGGGCACCGAGTAAGCGAGTCGATCAGTGAACTTGGTGTGAGCATTCTCCACGTTGTCTATTTGCGAATTACTGTTCCGGTGCCATATCGGACTTGGAAATCCCGGGGCCCCTCCCCCACGGCCACTTTATTCGAGTCCAGGCTCGTTCGTGCCCTAGTCCCTGCCCTAGTCCTTCGCTGCTGGTGGCGATGAAAGAACGACCGCCCGATGCATTCGGAGCAACAACCTGCTCAATAGTTTTCACAATGGACAGACTGAATCAGTCTCGCAGAGAAAATCCAAGATTTTCTCCGTGAAATATGAAGAAAAAGGTTTCACAAAATCTTGAAAACTCAGACACCGAAAAGAAGATTCGATGGTTACGATATTAGCAATACTATATTATACATACTTTGGTTTTTACTTTAAACGCATGACTATTATTATTATTATTATTATTATTATTATTATTATTATTATTATTATTATTATTATTATTATTATTATTAATAATAATAATAATATTAATATTATGTACAACGGAGTCCTTATATTTCTTTCTTTTCAGACATGATTCTCTGCAAAGAAAGCAAATGACCAGACGAAAATCAGAAAACTCTATAGGGTATTCCAGCCCAGACCAAGATAAGATAAAGAAAAATTTATTCAAGAAAAAAGCGAAGAAGTGGAAGAACATAACAACAAATGGAGATCTTAAGAAAATTTCCAGGTCATCCGAAATATGATCACGGAGTGTAACCAACAATGACGAATGTTAAGAACGAGAACGACAAAATAAATACAACAAAAGAAGAGATCACGGAAAGATGGGAAGAATACACGAAAAAGTTATATGAGAAGAACTTACAAATAGAGTTGTGGATAAATATAGATGATTACGAAAAAGAGCCAAAGATAGAAGAAACGCATTGGGCGACAAAACCACTGAAAAATGGGAAGTCCCCGGCTGTAGATAATACTCAAATCGAACTATGCAAAGCTACAGGAGAAGAAATCTTGGCGAAATGGATCTGGAAAAGAAATAGTGAACAGATTCGCAACGTACTATAATTATTCCATTACCTAAGAGATTGTGCAAATAACACCACCATTGCATGAATACCGTGTGATTGAGTCAATCTGCAAAAGTCATCCGTCGGAAAAAAAATATTTAAAAATGTTATTGATGTAAGCCTATACTTTCTTAAGATTTTCAAACACAATTCACATTGAAAGAAACCCCATTTTCTATCTCCTCTGGAAAGTTGTGTAGATTACATTACGTCGCGTAAGCGTTAGCGTAAAGCATATCCTAAGATCATACTCACAGAAAAAGATTTCCTTGTTTTTTAAACTCGTTTGAATGTTCCATATTATTTATATCATTGTGGCCGATACGTCACGAAAGAGTCACGTGCAACTGGTTTTGCATACTGTAATTTCTACAGATAACTTTTTCTAGAAAATCCACTTTTTATAAAACAAAGAAAATGGAAGAGAAAACACGCTCCAAATGCAAGCAAACATCTAGGTGTGGTCCAATTGCATCATTACCCTTTATTCATTTATGTAGTTTGTACGAAATGACGCACCAGAAATTATTTATTCGCTTCAAAATTATACAAATATAACATTTATTTTATATCAAAATAACTTACCAAGTAAGCTGGGATAAGTCATGATTCATAATATCTTAATTCGATGCTTGTTACGGCGTTGGAGTCAGAATGCACCTCGCCAGCCCGCTGTTTTACCACCTTTTTTAAATTTGAACTCGTAGGCTTCCGCGGCCAGTCATGTGCATGATCTTGGCTGTCCGGGTGACGCCACGTCGAAGCTGTGTTGCCGATGTTTCGACCATCTTGTCGTGGTCTTCTTCAGGGCTGCCATGGGCGTACCAGCCCTGTATGTATGAGCACATCAGCCCTGAAGATCACAACAAAATGGTCGAAACGTCGGCAACACAGCCTTCGACGTGACGTCACCCGGACAGCCAAGATCATGCACTTTTTAAAATTTGTCCGAAAGTACGAAAACATTTTTAAAATTAGCTTCGGCTATTTTACTTGGGAAAAGAGATTAACAAGATGAACTCTTTAAAGCAGATAAACATCGTTTTGAGATCAAAAATCGAGTTGTAGGATAAAAGAGATCCTGCGTATACTCCGTACATTCTTTCCGGTATTTGAACCCTGAAAATCTTAGAGCAAGGCGGAAGACCTTGGAAGTAAAATATATCTAAAATAAGATGTGGGGAGATGGAATAATGGTGATATTTACAGAAATAGTTCATTTTTTTAAAAACCAGTTCCAAGCCGGAATCGTTATTTTCAGTAATGCCTCAAACAATTTTAAGATATGCGAAGAAAGACGGAAATATGTGAAAAAGTTATGAACTACTATTACAACAGGTATATTTACCTCGGTCTGTAATAGTAGTATGACATCTCTAGTTTGGTATCTGTGAAAAAATAGATTGTGATGCAAAGTGACGAAAGCATAAACCTACTGTCTGGTTTGCGTATTCCGCAAGTTCCGCCTCCTCCGCCGGGGCTGGCCGCACGCCGCCGGGCCTGGCCGTACCGCCGCGCCGACTGAGGGCCCACAGGAAACGGGCGGGGTGACGCAACGGCGCAGAAGGGGAAGGGGGGGGGCGAGGTGTTTTCGTAAATTTCACTTTACGACGCTCCTATTCGTCCGATTTGCATGAATGTCACGGCGTTGGATTCAGGAAGCATGTCGCCATCGCGCTATAACCCCACATTTTTATATTTTTCTCGGAAGTTGAGAACTAATTTCAAATTCGAGTGTTTGCTAGATTTTTGTAAAAAGGTCTTCGTAGCGTAAATTCTATTTTAAAAGGCGTCAAATGCCGCTTACAAATCGAAAATCGGGTCATTGGTTCAGACGTTATCGGTAAAGTAAATTCCCCTGTGATAGTGCTGCGATCTATTGAATTTTCCTACAAGTATTTTTCGGTGCATTTAGCCTTAACATCAATCCTTTTCATTCTTACGTGTTTGGATCTGCTCTCAGCCCCCAATTCTGCAATCGCAATGTTTCATTTAGCTGAAGTGATTATGTGGTATTCTGTCCTGGTTTAATTTCCAAGTTGTTTAAAAACGTTTCTTATGTCATGACATCAATCATTAAAACATATCATTGCATTAAATACACCGACTTTTAATACTTTTAATCCAACAAAAACAGTTTTTGGAACTCTTTCCCAAAATGCAGTGGTAGAAGCTCTCATTTGGGTTTTGCGTTCGGCTATGGAGACTTGGCCGGAAGGTTTTTCTTACTTCTCTATAAATAGGCGTAATTGCTGTCATTACAGCTTTTGGCAGGGAGCTTTTATGGTCATTAGACTCTACAGTAATTATACAATTTTTGAACCGGCACCATGATTCTTCTCCCTCTGAGCACAGTCCATGTAGAAGAGAAAGAAGGTAACCCACACTTTCTTTTTCGTAAGCTTTACTTTGTGAGTGCCAGCATTTCTGTTTATGGGCTTACCATAATATCACTGCAACATATTTATTTGGGCATATGTCAATCGACCCTTCCCGTATAAGGGTTTTCTATCTTCCATTTTTTCCCCTTTGTGATCATTTCTAAGTTTCCTTAGTCTTTCACCCATTTTTTTGTACATGACCACAACTCTCCAATTTTTTTACTTCACTTCTCCCAGAAACATTTGCTTCTTTCACTTTTTGGAAAGCTTTTGGATCCCCATCACCCAAGTATTTTATGTACCTCATACCCCTTTTCTCCAATGACCTTTGAAAAATTTTTAAATCACCTTCACTTTCCATTCCCCCACTATAGCCTTGGTAATTCTTTAAACAACGATGATCATTCTTGCTTGTTGCACACACACATGACAATATTTAGAAAGACATTCTACATCCATCACTTCACTTGTGATAGAAAAAGGTGGCAGTTCAATGATGTTTGGCTCCCTTTGTGCCACGCTCATCAAAAGTTGCAGTAATATCACAATGTCATTCAATGCAACAGATTCGTACACTGCATTTACCTTTGATTTTTTTATAACCTTTTCTACAGCTGATAATACAATGTTCGTGTAAAATACAAAATTTGTGAAAGGTGGAGGAAGAGTCATAATCCCACAAAAAGTGTCTTCCTTTGCCTATACACCTATACCGAACAAAGTCTTAGATTGACTTCATATCCTTCTGTTTTTTTGAAGTCACGGCATTGCTTTTGACTTGGCACTTTGAACACATGATGCACATTTTTGTAGTCAAATCTTTTCGGGCAACAATTTAAAAAAAAAAAGAAGAAAGGGATGCAGTACCATCACAAGTCTTGTATTTAACTGATGTCTTCCATAATTGTGATAATACACTGACATCTATAATTATAAATTCACTACTAGTACTTTCCACACGAAAATTGTCATTCGTTTTTCAAATACACAAGTTTCTTGCGTGATAGTCGACTGGATCCACTTTGTGTACTGGCACGAAATGTTTTTCACTACTGGAGTACTTGGTGTCACCAAAATGCTTTCTTTATTTTTTCGAGTGAACTGATTTCCACGAAACGTTCTTCCACGAAACGTTCTTCTATCGATAGTCTTTCGCCGTGGAATTTTTATTTCACCAACTACTACTACAAATCTGAAAAACGTGACTGCACTGATGCTAAAGCTCGCTTCACAATAAAACAAACACACATCCTTCCCTCGAAATACGTAAAGAATGTACAATCTCCGTGGCTACCCTGTCTAGGTGGGTCGGTCCACGTCCTGGCTGGGGCATGCAGGGAGGGCTCTCAAGTATTCCTTTCACCAGTCATCTTTATCACCTCCATCGTTCATTCTCGTTCTTTGATAACACCGTCTCTTTTCTTCTCCCCCTTCTATTTCATTGGCTCCGCCGTATGATGAACGCCCACCCATGTGTTTGCAGGGAATGGCGACCCGTGTCGGAGGCAGTTGAAGGACCTGTTTGTGTCCCAACTACTCCTTGGACTCCTCTCGGCTCTGCACGTAGGGTTACATTATTTACGTTATTTAGGAAGCATTCCTTGTAGGTTTTCAACACACTTGCTTTTGCATCGGACTCTAGACGGGTGGCCTCCCTACTCCCACTCTGGACCTATCGACTCTAGGCCTCGGACTCGACTTGTAGGTGGCTGCTCGGGGCTAACCCACTCCCGATCAATCGGCTCGGACTAAGTATCTGAACTGTAGAGTGAGCGGGGGCATCTTCGGCGGGACAGCGCTGTGACACTTCCCTCTATATCATCGTTTCAACCCTGGCACCCCAGTTGGGCGTCTCCTTGTTGGACTCCATAGTGGGCCGGGAGCACGTAGACGAATCCGCTTGAATTGTAGTGAGAATAAAACAAGCCTCTTGCTCTCTTCCGGAAGGAAGAGGCGCTGTGGGAGAACGGTGGATTTGAGTAGAGTTTCCTTAGGGAAGAAGATACACCAATGAAGGAAAGTTTCCTCTTGATGGTGTGCACTGACGAAGGGAAAACATTCAAAAGTATTATTGCGGTTCGTATCACGCGAGCCATTGAGGACAGTTTCTTTAAGCTCCAAGCGGCGGTGCGTCAGAGAAATGGTACCATTCTCTTCTAAGCACCCACAGATGAGAAATCGAAAAAAGTAAGCTGGCCTCCATGTGGAAGTGACCACTCACCTTACCTTTAACCAAAGTAAAGGAGTGGTGAATCACGATGACTTTACGTTCGTAAGTGAGGAGGAGCTTCTGCCTTTCTTTAAGAATCAGGCCGTAACGGAGGTTTTTAGAATCAATGGGAAGGAGAATAAGAGAGAGATCCCTACTCCCACTCTTATCCTGTCGTTTAATCTCTGCTCTTTCCCAGAGAGGATTAGCTGTGGATTTTATTATCTCCACGTGCAGCAGTATGCGTCAAGCACCCTGCGTTTCTGAAAGCGTCAGAGGTTTGGCCATACTCAACAACGGTGCATGACCATAAACTCTGTTTGCGCAAAGTGAGGCATATCTATGTACGATACGGATCCCTGTGTCTCCCCACTTCGCTGTGTTAATTGTAAAGGAGACCATGCGGCCAACTCGAATAGGTGTCCTTCATTTCTGAGGGAGATGGAAATCCAAAAGATCAGAGTGACGGAGAAAGTCTCTTTCAGGAGGTGAAACGCCGATATCTAGTGAAGAACCCTGTAGATCTCGGGCATTAATTTTCTGGCCAAGACGGCAAAACAACAGCGAGGCACTCGTTTAGACGAATTAAAGCTGATAATGTCTCTGTATAGACCCGTTGTTATCCGCCTGCAGGATACACCTTTTTTTGAGCATTCCCTCTCTCTTCGTGTCTTTTGTTGCTACAGGCAAGACATTGATGTTCTCCGGGCGCATGGCGGAGTCGTTACATGTCACTGACTCCCTGGTGTCCAAAGAATTAGCCCTACGAACCACTCTTTAGATATCTTGCGTTCGTGTGAACTTCCGCACTATATCGATAGCTATACGTGGGCGTCTTGAGGGAAATTTCTTTAAATGAAACACAAGCATTTCAACATTTAATTACTAGATTGCTACAACATAAGCACATCTTCTTGTTCCCAGTCTTCATCAGTGAGTTTCTTGAGTACTATATTTAACTTCAATATAAACTTTTGTACCTATATTTTGAAAGCTTTATTTTCTCTTAGTCTGCACCCTATGAGAATCTCACAATAACACTGCACAGAAATACTCACGTGCACTTGTTGACGCGTGCTGCTCCCGGCCCATGACAGCATGCTCGCAAGGGAGCAAGAGAAGTGGTGATTGTGCACCCACGCCGCGTCCGCGTTAAAATAAGCAGGGAAGCAGAAATTGATTTGCTCCTAAGATCGATGTACATCCCTAGGCAACAATTTAAACATTCCCCCAACCGCTATTTATTTTATTTTTTCCCTCATATGTAATGAGGGACGGTCAAAAATGGTGCTAGTTCCATTTTTGGTTCTCCGTTTTTTCGAAAATTGCAAAAGGTTAACATATCAAAGCTACAAAATTGAAGATTGTTGCTTTTCCCCCCGAAAGGCTATTGGAATAAATCAGCTCGGTAAAAAATGTCATGTATAATTTTTTGAAAAATGGATAGTTTTTTAGTAATTTGCGCTTGAAATTTATGCAATTTCTAAAAAAAACATTTTATCAAAAATCGTTTTCATTTCTTTCTTTAAATTTTTTTTCATGAATAGAAGAAGGAACGCTTAAAATAATGGCGCAAGTCTTAATTATTGTTTAACTCTCCGTATACTCTAAAACTGCCAAAACTTAACATTTGGAAAGTACAAAAGGGAATAAAGATTTTTGTCTTCTACGAAATCTGTTCAAAAAAATAAGCACATTAAACAAGGTGATAATTTGTTTGAAACTAGTTATTTTCCACGAAATTTCTGCTTGAAATTACTGAAATACATGCAGATGTCCCACAACTACGGGCCACGAGAAACATCATAAAAGAACAGGATTGATCCAAAGGACGTGAAAAATAATTAATTTATTTTTAATTATACAAGTAATTTACTTTCATTTACTTTCAGAATCTCAATATTAATTCGATTGTTACTCTATTCTGCAGTTTATATTCTCAATTAATTCTTTCAAGCAATACGCAAACTGTAATTGAAATTAGCTCATTTAAGTTTTCTCCCTTAAACATACGGTTGAAATGTAAGACGGAAGAGAAATTGAAAAACTTTAGTACCATAATTTTGTAAGAACTTTTATTTAAATATAATTTCCTAATAATACTTTAAGCCACATTGGGCAACAACGCACTGACAGATATTTGTGAAATACGTTGAACGGCGACGAGAAAGTTAAGGCGGTTTTATTTACGTTACAATGTTCTCAAACGTTTAATCACGTATATTCAACTTCATTAAAGTCGGGAAGATTGTATATACAGATATGCTATATACACAGTCATTTCGAATGCATTTGTATTGCCATATATGGGATGGTCTTTAGTTCTAGATGTTGAATTTATATGTGAAATTATTCTTGCTTGCTTGCCTGCATGCATGTGCTGGAAATAATGCAAAAAAGTATGTGCTCTTGTAGCACCTAGTTTCTGTTATTCACTTTTCTTATTGAAGGCCAGTGTTGTTAGAGGGTTAATATTAAGAATATGAACGTATTTAGATCTTGTTCACTGTACATTTATGCATGTATCGTAAATTTAATCTATAGGCTAATCTAAATTCAATACATAGATTTATTCTATATCATAGATTAAGTATATTTATTGAATTAACAATCAATAAAAAAGAACACTTGTTCCGCATTGTTCTATTGTTTAATTTTCAGATGACTTGACCTACACGATTTAAAACATAAAAATCAGTGTCTCCATACAAGGCGCAAAAATATTTTGATTGTGTAAGAAAGCTTCCTACGAGGATAGTAAATGTATAATAAATAAAAATCAAATAAGACACACTTAATGTATTTTATCATTTCATTTTTCTCTGTTAACATTAAATGGTGTAAATTTCAAGAACACTCAAGCTGGATTATTTGCAATTTCAAAATAGTTTTTATTTATATTACATTGCTATTCAGTGTTCATTGAATTATTTACGCAAAATACTTTCCGAAACTACATGCCTGATGTTTATTGATTTAATGTTTCCAACAGTAATCTATTAAAACACTTATGACATTAGGCAACCTTAATGTGTGTTGGGTGCACTTCTCAATGCAAACGAATTAGCAATGTATCAAATGTTGTAGAGGAGGGCTACCTCATTCTTGGTGCAATATGCTGCAAGAGCTGATTTTCTTGTTTGTTCACCTTTCTGTATTATAAGTGATAATTATAATAAAGATGTAAGAGAATAAATGTAATTCATAAAGAAATTGTGAGTTTTTTGTATACTGTTTTTTTATTTTGTCTTTGATCAAATGAATTGGACTTCTTTTATTTCACTACAGAATGAATCTGCCTATAATAAAGAGCATCTTGTAAATGTACATGTTCCAGAACAAGTAATCAAGAACATACTAGTCAGATCACTCTACAGACAAACTTTACCATATTATCTTCTGAATTGTTACAAGAACTTGACTGCAGGAATCAAATATTTTAAATGCAATCATTTCTGCTTCAAAAACGGTTAACATATAGTGTGGCCTTTAGTAAATGAATCTTAACCCTAAGAACTTTATCCTCATCGCCTGTAGCTTGAGCACACTATGCTCCTAAAAAACAGAATTTTTCTTCGTTTCTGTTTCGAGTGAACCTGCCTTCAAAAACAAACTTTTGACCAGGTTATATCGCATACTTTCGAGCAATCTCGTAGATTTTTTTATTTTGTTTTCTACTCACCAAATGTGCAAAAAATCCCAATCAATCGACACGTACCGAATGTCGATGACTCCTGTGAGGCATGAAGCCAAGACAACATTCCTTTGTTCCACATGGCACCAGCTGTCACTGGTGAAATTATAAACGTAACCCAGTTCACTCTCCCTTGGCGACTGCGCAAGCACGACCGGAGCGCCTCGCCTACCGAGGGCGTCCGTCTTCGAAACTATCTGCGTACCTGCCAGCCTCTACTCCTACATCCTATGTTCCGATGCCAGACCAAGAGCGGCGCAAAGATTGCGCTGTAGAGAGACGAAGGGTTGGTTGATTGATTGATTGTTAGTGATTATGGGTGCGTCAGCTACTAGGGTCATTAGTCCCGTAAGTAGTGCGTGTTTTTGCTCATGGGTTGCGGTGGATTTCCCCCACTGTATGACGAGATCCGGCACCAACTTACCTCCGGCTAGCGGGCTTTTCCCGAATCTGGTATCTCCCACCAGCAAGGCTCCGCCTCGGCCGGAATAAGCTCTAAGCTCCCGACCGGTCTCTCGGCATGTTTGCTAATGTAGTGAGGTAGTGTAGTAAGGAGTGTGAGGATAGGACCCGGAAATGGTAGGAAAGTTCATGAGCGGTCTGAGGAGCGTGAGTTTAGGTACTGCTCCGGCATGGGTAAGTGGTCCGGCTCCGGTTAGGGTTCTGCTGGAGTCGATCAGAGAAGCCACGGTAAACTACCGGTCAGAGCAGCTGGCCGCTAGAGTTCTCCAGACTGCAACTGAATTCGACCTAGCTGTCAAACGTGTTGAAAATCCTGCCTCCAATGGGATTCGAACCTAGGAGCTCCCGGTCAGAGCGATTGCAGTGAGTTGATGCCCTGCGCCATCTCTCTCGGTGTGAGACGAAGGGGTCGTCCGTGAGAATTGTAGAACAATGGATAGCCTGGAACTAAAGTTTATGTAACACAATGTGACTTAGATCACGTACCTACTTTTATTATGAGGCACCTACAACGAAAAAATTATACTTGGATCACTTTCCAATGTATAGATGCTCACCTGTTCAGATCAAATTTACCATAACCTGGATTTTAGCCAAAATGTTTCAAAGCACTTTAGTTCCAGACCAGTAATGTACTTTTCTTAAAAGTATTAACGATTAAATAAGAAATGCAAAATGGTTATTTACGTAACAAATAATTGACTTCCAGCAATGTCAATAAATTACTGTACACAAAAATATATTTTAAAAAGTGTTGAGGCGGCGAAATACTCGAAGAAAAAGTTTGGAGAGCATTTCGTAGAAGCTGCAACGAAACATGCCTCTTCTATCAGTATTTTTTGTCAGACAAGAGTGTTCTGGAAAAGAGACGACACACAATTGGCAAAGACTGTTACTTGTAGAAAGAACGTGTAGTAAAGAAATTGTCACAGTTACATCTGTCCAAACGAAATTAAACCTTCTTTACGAATTTCGACGTTTTTACTTCATGTTACGACTGCATCCAGTGCCTGGCACACCCTGATTCGAACCCTGCGTTTTTACTAAGCTTTCTGCACTTCGCCTCTGATGACAATGCTAGCTCGCCGCGTCTAACTTGGAAAAGCGAGGTGTTTTCAGAATTTTGACAATGCTCCACATGATTCGAACGAGGAGCTACCCAGGAGCTGACGCTATCTTTCGGTGACGCTCTAAACTAACAGGAAGCGGCTGACAATCTACGTCAAGAAACCTTGTACGAAAGAAATGAGTATTTGGTCAACAGAGAAGAAATTTTTACGGCTTTTTGAGAAACTATCTCCGAAGCGCCATGTTTGAAATGTATTATTCTTTCCTCTGAAGTGCCTTCCACCTGAAGAACATCAAAAATGCCCTATGAAAAAACAAGGCGCCCAATTTGAAGGAATTTGGCGGTCAATGTGCCAACATGATTACCGCCCCCGAAAGGCATCGAACCGGGTGAAGAGTCGCAAGGCCAGGACGCCGCAGCGAATTGCGCCACCCTGCTTTGATTTATTGGCTTTGAACATGTTTGACCAATTCGCGAAGGCAAAGGTGTTGATAGGTACCAGCCCTGACTCCGATGAATAATCACACGATTCGCCCGAGGCCGGAATGGAGCGTGAAAGAAATGACTGGACGAAGGAGTCGAATGCATTTGTGTGAAATTGAATGCTTATTTACTTGCTTTTGAAAGGCTAGAATAGAGAAACATATATATGAAGAGTCAGTGTTCCCATGCCCGGGGGTAAATAAGGAATTACCGCATGGGGCACCGGGCGTACCCTTGGCAATTCGATGGGGAGAAAAAACAAACAAACAGACTAAGACTAACAAACACGATCGTCATGCGAACGTTTGACACGAATACCATCTCCGCGCGTGCCATTCCACCAATACGACGGTGAAAATTCAAAAATAAAATGAGAGAATACAGGAAAAAACAATGAGTTAAGATATAATTATTACAGCTCTTATCACTGAGCTAATTCACGAGCCTATAATTCAGATCTAAACAAAAATTGTTTGGCGCTGTAAACTTCCGAAACGCATAAAAGAAAGAAAAAATCACGATTGAAAATAAGTAAAATAAGTTTATTGATCGATGATTCAGAGCACCATAAACAAAAACGGGTCGAATTTTTTTAGCGATTTGTGTCGACAGTACGAATAAGGAGTCAAAAGGAAAGGAACGAACACAGTACCTCGTGCTGTAGTCAATGCAGTTATATCGGATTCTTTCGTAAATATCAAGTGTATATACAAACTAGTTTTCGCGATCAACTTCTTCTTGTAGCTGGGCATTATGCTGTAAACATTTTAAATCGACTCGTTTTTTGCCAGGATGGCAATTACGAAGACAAATTGCGCAATAGGGCTGCAAGATGAAATATCAGATAGGACGATAGGATGAAACCTTTGCTTGTAGATTTTATGTAGCTTTGTGTGTGTGCGTTTTATTACAATTAGAACTTCTGTCGTCATCATTCCTGTGTCACAGGCCAGGGCGTTTGGAGCATGTTAGTTTGAAAGGTTTCCCAATTCTGACGTTTTCTTGGCTGGATATTTAAGAATCCTACCAGCAGATAACGTTAAGCCTGATATTCATTACAATGATTGGGCATATCATTTTAATTCCTAAAGAGAAGGGTCATAGACACCCCTGTGGGGTGAGTGGCGAGATTCAAATTCGCACCGCAAGCAGTTTTAGCTAATTCGGTTTCAATTTTATGAAACAATAAACAAATGACAAATAGAAATCGTGGGTGGCTCGGGTAGTCTCAGGTCCACGGGAGCGCCAAGGCCCGTGGCAATATCTGCGAATCTATTTTGTTCCCTGAGGGATCTCATAGATCTCTGCAAGTTTATACAGAAATTCAAAACGTGAAGTACAATTTGGCGGTCAATTGCCAACAAAAACTAATTCTCAAAACACTTCTGAAAGTAAAAATTATTGTTTTCAATGATTTCTCCCGTCTACCTCAGAAAATATCTTTGTGTACACTAACTAAAAATTATCATGGAGAGATGCGTAAAACGAGAACATCTAATGAAAGATTTATTAAAATGTCAAAACTATAGCAATTCATTGAAGAAAGGTCGAAAGTTTTGGCAAAAACAATGTATATTTTAAAAGGTATTAGAATACCATCGTAGACCCGTGCGTTTCAGATGTACGACAGTACTGTGAAATCACGATGCTAATAACATAATTGTAATTAACTAAGTAATTTAATAATAATCCTCTTTTGCAGTTAAAGAATGCCTTGTTTTATTCGTAACGATTCAATCACCACCACCTAGGCATACAGGTGTCATTCAAAATGGCTGCCTAAAAGGCTATTACAAACTGAAATGAAATGAAACGTCACATGGAGGTTACCAGAAGTATGTATGTATATATATATATATATATATATATATATATATATATAGATTTGTGGCTTATGGGGTTGTGCAACCCTATAACACCGTCTCATGTGTGAACATATGAGCAGCCTTGAGGAAACAGAACGCGTAAACACAAACTGTGACTTAAACGCGCGGTTGTATCGTGCCCGTTACTAACGAATGCGAACTTGCAAGTAATGTTTCCCTTGTAAGGAGTTAAGAAGGAAGAAGCAGCCCCACCACTGAGTGAAATTCCCCAGCGCGGAAACGATAATACGCCAAACCCCACAGCAGAAGCTCTTTTTTTCTTGCCACCACTGTCGAGTAAGCACTCTTCTCTTTGAATTCTCATCCCAACCAAGTAGCATTTTGATACGCTCGCCGAGCCAAACACTTCTTAACATTAGTTAATATGTTTGCCGCTGTGCCACTGCGTAGGTGAAGTATTCGGCGACGTCGAACAGACGTTCAGCAGCTCCCGACTGATAGTGCCAGATTCAGTAAAGCTATTCTTCAATTAATGACGCGGAAAGTAAAGTTACCCTGTTGTTGAGAGTAGCATGAAAGTTCTGGTTTAGCAAGTAGAAGTAGCAACGACGCGAGGAACTTGCCACGAGTATTCGGTGAAGTGCAAGGGACATTTGTCCAACCGTGGCCTATCAGAGAGGCGCCTTGCGTAAGCAGTTGATAAGAAGAGAGGCGACTTAGAGAGAACGATCGAAGAGCCACGCAAAGAAGAGGGGGGGGGGGGGGGGGGGGGACAGCCGAGCGCAAGCGAATTCCCGTCCTTATACGACGCAGAAGCTGGGACCGAGCGACGTCACGCAGAGACCAAGCGCACGACCATCAAGGCCAAAAAGTGGAGTCCACGGTCGGTAACGGTTAGGACGCCGAAAATAGGTCATAGTTCACGTCGCATGGAAAAAACTCGTACAGAAAGTAGTTAGAATGAGGAACGGGGTGGCAACAACTTGCAGATATTATAGTAGGAGACTTTGATGCCCTATTGCCTGCATTAAAACATTTCTACATTAGGACATTTTATATCTGCTACTTTCAGACACAGTGAAATGTAATATGAAGAGTTAGTGCAACTTGCACACATTTTGCTTCTTTGATCATATTTTGAACAGTGAGATGTTAAATGAAAAATTTTTGTTTCACATGTGCAATAATAAATAGCCATACATTAGATATAATTAATAGTTCCAAATGGAATTTCCAGTGTAATTAGTTTATATTTCAGATTATCAATTTTGGAGTAAATTAATTGTTCATTCATGATGAGTGTCGTTGCTTAAAGTTTTTATCCAAATTTGGTTATCATTCATTGTAAAGAGTGTGATTCTAGATTCTTGGTTTCTTCCATCTAACTGCTTCCTACAAAGTGTTATGGTAAATTTATACGCTCGTTTGTATGCAAACTGAGGTTTTATGTTCAAGGTCAAACCATTCTCGTACCCTGAAGATCCTGCTCCCTAGATTTTAAGCTCGCTCACTAGCAAAATTCTTGATAACCCCACTTTACGTTCATGCGTGCTCTGTTGAGTGGTAATTTGGGTAGGAATGGGTAGCTAGAAATATATATATATTTATCATATAATATAATATACTATATATATATATATATTAATTATATAATATATATAATATCTGTGCTACCTTCAA
>BOPP01000136.1:22319-35583 GCA_017312745.1 Gryllus bimaculatus | reverse complement strand
TTATTAATGATATAATTATATATATATTTTTCTAGTAAGTTCCTACCCCCAAACTTCACTCAACAGAGCAGATGAGCGTAAGTGGGTTATAAGAATTTTGCTAGTGAGCGAGCTTAAATTAGGAGCAAGGATCTTCAGGGTACGAGAAGGTTGACCTTGAACATAAAGACACTCAGTTTGCATACAACGACGTATAAATTTACCATAACACTTTTAGGGCAGTTAGATGGACAGAAACCAAGAATCTAGAATCACACTCTTTACAATGATGATGATACACAAATTTTGGGATAAAAAAAAAAAAACTTTTTTAGCAACGACACTCATATGAATGAACAATAATTTACTCCAAAATTGATAATTGAAAATATAAACTAATCTACACTGGATAATTCCATTTGGACTATTATGTATATCTAATTATGGCTATTTATTCATTGCACATGGAAACAAAAATTCATTTAACAATATCTCAGCTGTTCAAAATATTGATGCAAGAAGCAAAATGTGTGCAAGTTGCATACTCTTCTATATTACATTTTCACTGTGTCTGAAAGTAGCATATAAAATGTCCTAATGTAGAATGTTTTATGCAGGCAATAGGCATCAAAGTTCCTACTATAATAATCTGTGCAAGTTGTTGCCACCCCGTTCTCATTTCTTAACACTTTCCTGTAGAGTTTTTTTCCAATGCGACGTGAACTAGACCTTTCGGCGTCCTAACCGTTACTACGATCCGTGGACTCACTTTTGGCCTTAGATGGTCGTGCGCTTGGTCTCTGCGTGACGTCGCTCGGGTCCCAGCTTCTTGCGTCGTTAAGGACGGAATTCGCTCTGCGCTCGGCTGTCCTTCTTGCGTGGCTCTTCATCCGTTCTCTCTAGTGCGCTCTTCTTCTTATCAGCTGCTTAGCAAGTAGAGCGCCTCTCTGGATAGGCCACGGTTGGCAAATGTCCTTGCACTTTCACCGAATACTCGTGGCAAGTTCTCGCTCGTTGCTACCTTCTACTTTGCTAACCAAGAAATTTCATGCTACTGATCTAACAAAAGGGTAACGTTTACTTCCGCGTCATTAATTGAAGAATAGCTATTACTGATCTGCACTATCAGTCGGGAGCTGCTGAACGTCTGTTCGATCGCCGGAATATTACCTAGCAGTCGTGCCAGCGGCAACATTAACTAATGTTAAGAAGTGTTGGTCGGCGAGCGGTAATCAAAATGCTACTTGGTTGGGATGAGAAATTCAAGAGAAGAGTGCTTACTCGACAGTGGGTGGCAAGAAAAAGAGCTTCCGTGGGGTTTGCGTATTATCGTCCGCGCTGGGGAATTCTCAGTGGGTGGGGCTGCTTTTCCTTCTTAACTTTACAAGGAAACATTACTTGCAAGTTCGCATTCGTTAGTAGGGCACGGATACAGACCGCGGTTTAAGTACAGTGTTTGTTTACGCGTCTGTTTCTCTAAGTGCTGCTCATATGTTCACACATGAGACGGTGTTATAGGGTTTGCAACATAAGCACAATAATAATATATATTATATATATATAATTTATAATATTATATTTATATATATCATACATAACTTTGGTAACTCATGTGACGTAATTGTATTTCATTTCAGTTTGGTAATAGCTTTAAGGCGCCATTTATGATGAACCTGTATGCATAGGTGGTGGGATTGAATCGTTACGATAAAACAAGGCATTCTTAACTGAAAAGAGGATTTATAAATTACTTAAGTTAATTACAATTTGTTTTAGTCTCGTGATTTCACAGTACGTGTACTCTGAAACGCACGATGGAGGTTCTACGATGGTATTCTAATACCTTTTAAAATATACATTGTTTTTGCCAAAGACTTTCGCTTTCTTCAATGAATTGTATGTTTTGACATTTATAAATCTTTCATAGATGTTTCGTTTTAACGCATCTTCCATGATAATTTTTAGTTAGTGTACACAAAGATTTTTCTGGAGGTAGAACGGGAAAATATTGAAAACAATAATTTTATTTCAGAAGTGTTTTGAGAATTAAGTTTTTGTTTGGCAATTGCCGCCAAATTGTACCTTCACGTTTTGAATTTTGTATAAACTTGGCAGAGATCTATGGATCTCAGGGAACATAGATTCGCAGATTTGCCAGTGTCTGGGGCTTGGGGGGCTCGTGGACCTAGCTAACCCGAGCCCCCAGATTCTATTTGTCATTGGTTTTTTTTTCATAAATTGAAACCGAATTAGCTAAACTGCTTGCGTGCGAATTGAATCTCGGCACTCACACCACAGGGGTGTCTATGAACCCTTCTCTTTAGGAATTAAAATGATATGCGCAATCAATATGTAATGAATATCAGGCTTAACGTTTATCTGACTGGTAGGATTCTTAAATTACAGCAGAAAACGTTCAGAATTGGGAAAACCTTTAAACTAATGGCTCCAACGCAAGAAGACTGGCATGTGACACAGGAATGATGACGGCAGAAGTTCTTAATTGTAATAAAAGCACAACACACAAAGCTCACTAATTACAGCAGTTTCATCCTATCGCCTATCTGATATTTCATCTTGCAGCCCTATTGGCGCAATTTGTCTTCGTATTGCAAGCCTGGAAAAAAGAGTCGAGTTAAAATGTTTACAGCATAATGCCAGATACAAGAAGAAGTTGAATCGCGAAAACTAGTTTGTATTCCTTGATATTTACGAAGAAGATTATAATGCATTGACTACGCACGAGGTACTGTGTTGTTCTTTCTTTTGACTCTTATGTACTGGGTCGACACAAATGCGTAAAAATTCACCGTTTTGGTTTATGGTGCTCTGAATACATGCGATCAATAAACTTATTTTACTTATTTTCAATCGTGATTTTTTCTTTCTTTTTTATGCGTTTCGGAAGTTTTACAGCGGGCGGCAAAATTGTTTGTTTAATCTGAATTAATAGCTCGTGATTAGCTCAGTGATAAGAGCTGTATAATTATATCTTTTTCATTGGTTTTTTCCTGTATTTCTATTTTTATTTTTTGAATTTTCACCGTGTATTGTGGCAATGGAGCGCTGGAGATGGTTGTCGTGTCACGTTGCAATGACGATCGTGGTTTGTTAGTCTTAGTTTGTTTGTTTGTTTTTTCTCGCCATCGATTGCCAAGGGTAGCCGCGGTGCCATGCGGTACATTCCTTATTTACCCCGGGATGGGAAACTGACTCTCTATTATATGTTTCTCTATCTAGCTTCAAAAGCAGTAATAAGCATTTCAATTTTCACACAAATGCATTCGACTCTTTCGTCCAGTTTTCTCTTTCACGCTCCATCCGGCTCGGGCGAATCGTGGTGATTATTCTCGGAGTAGGCGGTCTATACACCTTTGCCTTCTGCGAATTGGTCAACATTTCAAAGCCAATAATAAAGCAGGGTGGGCATTCGATGCGGCGTCTGGCCTTGCGACTCTTCACAACGGTTCGATGCCTTTTTCGGGGTGGGTAATAATGTTTGGATTGACGCCAATCTTTCAAATTGGGCGCCTTGTTTTTTTCATAGGGCATTTTGTGTTCTCAGGTGGAAGCACTTCAGAGAGAGATAATATTTAAACTGGGTCGAGATAGGTTTCTCAAAGCGTAAAATTTTCTTGTTGACCAAATACTCATTTTTTCGTAGGTTTTTTTTGGACGTCGATTGTCAGCCGTTTCCTGTTAGTTTTAGAGCGTCCCGACAAGATAGCTAGCTCTGGGTGTCCTGTTCGATCATGTGGAGCATTGGATCAAATTCTGAAAACCACTTCGTTTCAAGTTGACGGGGAGCTAGCATTGTCTAGAGGGCGAAGTGCAGAAAGCTTAGTAAAAACGCAGGGTTCGAATCAGGGGGTGCAGGCATGGATGCAGTCGTAACATGGAGTAAAAACGGTGAAATTCGTAAGGAAGGTTTAATATTCGTTTGGACAGATGGTAATGGTGACAATTTCTTTACTAC
Organism: Gryllus bimaculatus; assembly: GCA_017312745.1. Lineage (NCBI taxonomy): Eukaryota > Metazoa > Arthropoda > Insecta > Orthoptera > Gryllidae > Gryllus > Gryllus bimaculatus. The sequence continues at coordinate 31,628 of BOPP01000136.1, read as the reverse complement.
ACGTTCTTTCTACGAAGTACAGTCTTTGCAATTGTGTGTGTTCTTTTTCCAGAAACTCTTGTTCTGAAAAAATACTGATAGAAGAGGCATTCGTTGCGTTCTACGAATATGCTCTCCAAACTTTTTCTTCGAGTATTTGCGCTCAAACACTTTTTAAAATACTATTTTGTGTACAGTAATTTATTTGACATTGCTGGAAGTCAATTATTTGTTACGTAATAACCATTTTGCATTTCTTATTTAATCGTTAATACTTTTTAAAGAAAAAGTACATTATGGTCTGGAATAAAGTGTTTTGAAACATTTTCGCTAAAATCCAGGTTATGGTAAATTTTGATCTGAAAGGTGTGAGCATCTATACATTGGAAAGTGTCAAGTATAATTTTTTCGGTTGTATGGGTTGCCTCATAATAAAGTAGGTACGTGGATCTAGTCCTTGTGTTACATAAACTTTAAAGTTCTCAGGTATCATTGTTTCTACATTCTCGACGGTAGAACCCGCTTCGTTCACACCGAGAGTGATGGAGCAGGGCATCAACTCACTGAATCTGCTCTGACCGGGAAGCTTCCTGGTTCGGAATCCCATTTGGAGTGCAGGAATTTTCAACCGTTTGAACAGCTAGGTCGAATTCGTGGCAGTCTGGAGACTCTAGCGGCCAGCTGGCTTGACCGGTAGTTTACGTGGTTCTCTGATCGACTCCAGCCAGAACTAACGGAGTCGGACATTACCCATTGCGGAGCAGTACTAAACTCTCACGCTCCTTCAGACGTCATGAACTTTTCCTACCATTTCGGGTTATCCTCACATCCTTACACACTACTCACTACTTAGCAATCCGAGAGACCGGTCGGGAGCCTTAGAGCTTATTCCGGCCGGAGGCGGAGCTTTGCTGGTGGGAGATACAGATTCGGGAAAAGCCGCTAGCGGAGGTAAGTTGGTGCGGTCTCGCATACGTGGGGAAATCACCTGCAACACCATGAGGCAAACATCGCCTAATTAGGGATTAATGACGCCTAGTAGCTGACGCACTCCTCTCAAAATCAATCAATCAACCACCTTCGTTGCTCTAAGCGAATCTTTGCGCCGCTCTTGGGGTCTGGCAATGAACATTTGAGGATGTAGGAGTAGAGGCTGGCAGGTAGGCAGGATAGTCTTGAAGACGGACGCCTCGTTGGCGAGGCGCTCGGTCGTGTGCTTTGCGAAGTCGCCAAGGGAGAGTGAACTGGTTAGCGTTTATAATTTCACCAGTGAGCTGGTGCATGTGGACAAGGAATGTTGTCTTGGTTTCTGCCTCACAGGATCTGACATTCGGTCGTGTGCGGATTGATTGGGATTTTTTGCACATTGTGAGTAGAAACAAAATAAAAAAATCTACGAGATTGCTCGAATGTATGCGATATAATGGTCATAAGTTTTGTTTTTGGAGGGCAGGTTCATCGACAACGAAACGAAGAAATTCTGTTTTTTAGGGAGCATAGATGTGCTCAACGCTACGGGATGAGGATAAGCTTCTTAGGGTTAAGATTCATCTTAATAAAGGCCACTATATGTTACCGTCTTTTTTCGAAGCAGAAATGAATTGCATTTAAAATATTTGATTCTCGCAGTCAAAGTTCTTGTAACAATTCAGAAGATAATATGGTAAAGTTTTGTTGTGAGTGGGATTGACTAGTATGTTTTCTTGGATTACTTGTTCTGGACGCATGTACATTTACAAGATGCTCTTTTATTATCGCAGATTCATATCATGTAGTGAATAAAGATGTCCATTCATCTATGATCAAAGACCAAAATAAAAACAGTATACAAAACTCACATTTTTCTTTATGAATTACATTTATTCTCTTACACTGTTGATTTATCAATTATCCATTATAATACAGAAGGTGAACAAAGAAAATCCGTCTTGCAGGATATTGACCAGAATGAGGTAGCCTCTCTAAACATTTGATACATTGTAATTCGTTTGCATTGAGAAGTGCACCCAACATTCACATTAGGTTTGCTATGTCTAAGTGTCTTTAATAGATTCACTGTTGGAAAACATTAAATCAATTAACATCAGGCTATGTAGTTTCGGCGAAAGTTATTTTGCGTAATAATTAATGAACACTGAATGAATGTAATATAAATAAAATTTTTGAATTGCAAATATCCAGCTTGAGTGTTTTCCGAATTATACACATTTTAATGTTAAGAGAAAAATGAAATGATAAAATACATTAAGTGTTGGTCTTTATTTGATTTTTTTTATTAATACTTTATCCTGTAGGAAGCTTTCTTACACATCAAACTATTTTTTTGCGGCCTTGTATGGAGACATCTGAATTTTTATGTTTTAACTCGTGTAGGTGTCATCTGAAAATTAACAGTAGAACAATGCCGGAACAGTGTTTCTTTTTATTTGATTGTTTAATTCATAAATATACTTAATCTATTGATATAGATAATCTATGTATTGATTTAGATTAGCCTTAGATTTAATTTACGGATACATGCATAAATGTCAGTGACAAATTAATGTTTCTTTCTTAATATAACTTGGTGCTTAACAACACTGGCCTTTCAATAGAAAAGTGAATACAGATAACTAGGTGCTACAGAGCCATACTTTTTTGCATTATTTCCGCACACCCTCGTATGCATGCAGGCAAGCAGCAAGAATAATTCACTATAAATTCAACATTCTAGACTAAAGCCATCATATGGCAATACATGCTTCGAAATGCTGGTGGTATATGCATATGTATTACAATGCTTTCCGACTTTATGAATGTTGAATATACGTGAATTACGTTTGAGAATCATTGTAACGTAAATAAATACCGAAAACGACTTAACTTTCTCGTCGCCGTTCAATTCGTATTTCAAATATCTGTCATGGTTGTTGCCATGTGGGCTTAAGTATTATTAGGAATAATATTTAATATAAGTTCTTACAAAATTATGGTAACTTAAAGTTTTTCAATTTCCTCTTCGTCTTATTTCACATTCTTCGTTGTTTAAGGGAAGAAACTTAATGAGCTAATTTCAATTACAGTTTGCGTATTGCTTTTGAAAGAATTAATTGAGAATTCATGCAGAATAGAGTAATCGTTAATTTGAGATTCTGAAGTAATGAAAGTAATTACTGTAATATTAATGTATATATATATATATATATTGTGGCGTACCTTCAATGCGGCACTTTTCACTATATTAATTTTTAGAAGGGACAGGTGTCTTGATTCTTGAATGGGCCTCTGAAGGTTTAGCGAAAGCATTGGAGAAACTCGATTATCTTTTTTTTAAACAAACACTTTATTAATAAAATCACATTTTGGAAAATCAATTCCAGTCTAATTACTTCCCGTTTTGGTACCAAAACTATACCTATGAGCTCAGATTGCACAATACCTTGAATGCCATAAACCGTTCGTTTCTTCTCGGATGCTCCCCAGCGGCTGCGGCGATCGGCGGCGTCGGCGCGACTCGGCGCCCGTCGGACGGTTGACCTTTGCGGGCCCGTGGCCCGGTTACTCAACGACACCTCTGCTTCGACCCCGACCGTTGTGAACGTATTTGAAATCGGGTATACACTAAACCAATATCACTGTCCACCTACCCTTTGTTGGCTATCTCAGTTCTCCCTTGCTGCACAACCTACGAGTTCTACTTCGTTTACCTTTCACAATCACGCCTGCACGTGGCAACTATCCACTGCCGTTACCAGCCACGCGATCTACAGTTCCCGACACCTCTTCCGCTTCTTCAATCTCACACTATTTATTACTGGCAACTGTTACACTTCATTCACTCCCTAATGATGTCTCTTTCGTTATTTAACGTCACTTTGTTCCTTTTTCACCGCTCACATCAACACCGCTCCGCTCTCCTTCGAGTTCTGTTCCTCACTAACTCCCGTCGTCTCGCCCGGTCTCGCCGCCTTCTCGCGCCTGACCCGTTCCTTGATGTTGTCAGCTACTCGCCGCCGTTCCCGCGCAATTCAAAGTACATGTATCTAACGAAACTCACCGCGTTTCAATATATATATATATGTATATATATATGTATATATATGTATATATATGTATATATATGTATATATGTATATATGTATATATGTATATATATGTATATATATGTATATATATGTATATATATATAACTGGTCTTCTTTCTTCTGCTGAAAGATTGTACATAAATTTATTTTTTTTCATGTAAAAAATGTAATTTTTCTATTAATACTGTTATACTCTATCACCACAGTATACGTATTTATACAGAAGAGCAGCTCAGCCGGTTTTTGGCTCGTTAGGGATGCGCACGCATGCAGATTTGTTTGTGAAATTGCATTTATTAATATCTGGTTAAAAACGTAAAAAGATAATTCGTATTATTTCTTGACCTCATCGTTTCATATTCGTAGGATTTCAAGGGCAAATCATTAACACGTAAAATTACATCGAACCAACGTTTTAACCTTACTGTATTGGAACATATTTGATATGCACCAACTGAAATCTTATACTATTTTTTACTTTAATAGACCTAGAAAGAAAAGACGGAATAGTTTTTTTACCTCATAGATACCTTATTTGTACTTACATTACTTATATTTCTAGATATTTTATTAAGTTCAAGATCAATGAATTGAGAAGTTTATTTCTTATGTACTCAAAAAATGCAAATAAATATTTCATTAATGTACAAATAGTACGACATACGGTTCAGTACGACGTACGGAAAATAGTTATAGAAATTGTTCGGGCCAAAGCGAAGCAGAATAAATATAATTTTATTTCATACGACGCAAGGCAGAACAGTTGATTTGTAACCGGGACAGCGCCTGACCATTGCGTCGATAAGACCAGGCCACCGGATGCAGCCCACGGCCTTCCCAGAAACACACGTGCGAGCTTTCCTCCCTACCGCCCGTTAGCAGCTCGCAACAAACGGAACACTCCAGAACGTTCCATCGACAAATTCGAATGGCTAATTGTGATAGGCCACTGCCATCCCGACCACCTAAACGCACGCGCGCCGCCAATCTGACGATGATTCCGCCATTTAACCGCCAATTCCGTTCCGCAGCCGGCGGCACGCCAAGTCACACGTGTGGTCCGCGTTGGATGGCTCCACGTGTAATTAACACACGTAAAAGTTTTACTGTCCAAACTCAGGCTGTTTCCAGTTATTACGTGCAACTTCAAGAGTACTGTCTGTGGAGTGTAGGTTATCTGCATCAGACCACTTGGACATTCAGTTTTTTGTGCAATGTCGGGCTGTTCCCGGTTTGCACGTGCCAAGTATCATTCGATTGCAATCATGCAAAGTAGGGCTCCACCCAATTTGTGCGCTGCAACGAATTCCACCTGTGCTGTCTGTGTAATGTAAGTTATTTGCACTAGACCACTCGCACGAGGAAATTTAGTAGTACTGTACTCCAGATATCATGTACTATGATGTAACTGTGTCATGTAATGAAGTGCTTAAGTGCAGTAATTATCAAATGTAGTTGTGCAATAACTTATTTTCTGTCAATTCAGAACTCCTACATATCTCCTCCCTGAGCTATCAAAGGGTTTCGGAACTGCTGTGCTCCAACCTTTGCCTGACTTTTGACATTTTAGCATTGACCTTCTATTTTTGACTTTTTGGTCATTTGACTTTGAGGGCTTGTTACTTTTGACTGTATCCTTCGTATCCTTTGGCAATTCGATATTTTGGCATTTTGACATTTTGGCAATTTGAATTTTTTGTCTATTGACCTTTTGACATTTTGACTACCCTGACATTTAGACTACTGTAACAGTTTTAACCACACTGGCTCTTTTGACTACCCTAATCCTTTTCACCACCATGACTTTTAGACCACCCACTCTTTTGACCACCCTCTCTTTGGACTACCCACTCTTTTTACTCCCCACTCTTTTGACCACACTGACTCTTGACCACTCTGACTCTATTGACCATCCTGACTCTTTTGACCATCCTGACTCTTTTGACCTCCTGACTTTTGATCACTCTGACCCTTTTGACCACCCTGACACTTGACCGTCCTGACACTTTTGACTGCCCTCACACTTTTGACAACCCTGACACTTTTGACTACCCTGACACTTTTGACTACCCTGACACTTTTGACAACACTGACACTTTTAACTGCCCCGATACTTTTGACAACCCTGGCACTTTTGACTGTACTGGCACGTTTCAAAATTTGAAAATAGTTTCAGTAGGCTCTACATCCTAAACCAATAAAGCTACAACAGTGATATTTGCGCATTGATAAGTAGGCTACCCTACGTTTTGAGTATAAAATATAATTTTTGATTATAAAAGAACTTGAAATTAATTGCCATTACAAACACTGCTGTTTTCATGATAGGTTTGCGGCGTACGTTTTCGCGAAAAAAAACAACCTTCTAATGGAGATATGCGTATCACCAGTATATTCGACATGAAAATTCGTTCTAGAACCCTGGTTTCCAGAAGAATGGTCCTATGTAAAAAATAGGAAGGTTCGACAGGCCATTGAAACTTTTAACACAAATTAACACAAAACGTTAATTTTTATAATAACAACACATATCACACAAACTATGTAATATAAATCAATTACAGCAGCCCTATGTTGCAAAATTTTATGTAGTTTCAGAAAATATCATTTGTCATATCCACATGATAAATGTATCCTCTAGGTGTTTTTTTAAAAAAATCTTGCTCTTCTGCGTTTTCGAAATTTTGAAATTGTGGAAATTCAATAGTCTCAATCACATAAACTAATAAATCTGTAGCAGGGAGATTAACAAAGACAATTATATGTACGCTACCATTTACTGTGAATATAAAAAATAACTTTTGTTCTAAAATAACCTAATTGAAATTGCAATTCCGTACATTTCTATTTTGATAATAATGACGTTTGTGGCGTAAGTTTTCGGTACTGCACATTTGGACCTACGTTACCTTCAAAGTGACGTTTATTGTGACTTTCAATGTAACCCTGAAAGTGATGTTCAAATAGACCTTCTAAGTGACCTTCAATGTGGCCTCCAACATTAAATTCGAAGTGACCATCAATGTGACCTTTAATGCGACACGCAACGTGACATTAAAACAAACCTTCAAGTGAATTTCTACGTGACCACTAAAGTGTCCTTCAAAGTAACCTTAAAATCGAACTTGAAAACGACCTTGAGAATGACCTTGACAACAATCTTGAGAACGACCTTGAAAACGATCTGTAAAAATATCTGTGAAGAAAGTGACCATGAGCGTTACGCTGAGCGTTGAGCGTGACGTTATAGAGACGTTGCGAGTGACGTTGAGAAGAGACGTTTGAAGTGGTGTTCCAAGTGGCGCTCCAAGTAACGCTCCAAGCGGCTTTCAAAGTGACCTAGAATGATACCTTCAATGTGACCTTCACAGCGACCTTGAGGGTAATTTTAAATGTAACCTTGACAGTGACCTTGAGATTTAACAGTAAATGTAGCAGTGAACGAGGTCTTAATAGTGATATTGAATGTTGCCTCGACTTTATAAGTGAATGACTTTAGAAATGACCTTGACAGTGACCTCGAAAGTGATCTCGAAACTGACCTCGAACGTGACGTTGAATGCGACTTTGAAGGAGATTTTGAAGTGATATTCAAGGTGATTTTGAACGCGAACTCGCTAGTGACCATGCCAGTGAGCTCGAAAGTGACCTTGAGAGTGATCTCGAAAGTGTCATCGAAACTGACCCTGGAAGTGACCTTAAAAAGTTACCTGAAAGTGACGAGAAATTACTTGGATAAGGACCTTGAAAGTTACCTTAAATGTGACTTAGAATGTGACCTTGATAGCGACGGCCAAATGGCAATTAAAATAGCTTATGGGAAGTAGGTGTAGGCGCAGCGCCTATTGGAAATGATATAGCTGCAGAGCCTCTGGGATTAGATCTAGCCGCAGGACCTTTTGAAATTATAAATACCCGAAATGCATATGGGAATCATTTACCTCCAAAGGGCCTATGGGAATTAATTTAAGTTACAGGGTGTATTGGAATATGAAATAACTGCACGGCTTATGGGAATAAGATATAGCCGCAGGGCAAATTGGAATTATATACAGCTGCACGGCCTACGACAAAAATATATAGTCGCAGGACCTCCTATAGTTAAATATAGCCGCAGGGCCTAAATAAAGTAGATATACCCTTAGGGCAAATGGGAATTAGAAATAGCCGCAATGCCTATTTGATTTATATATAAATGCAAGGATTATTGGAATTCAATATAGCCGCAGGGCATATTGAAAAGTAAATTAGGAACGGCCTATTGGTATATATATATATATATATATATATAAGAGGAGATACAAATAGAAACTCTTTACACAATCATCATACATCTCATATGAATGAACACATATAATTACTTCAAAAAATTGATACTCCTAATAATAATTCACCTAATTCTCACTGGGAATCCATCTGATCCTCTGAGGTGAAAATATAGTTATTATTCTTAAATTTAACTGTCTATTCTGATCATTACACTTGCACATCCGAAAACCATAAATTCAATTTACAATGCTCCTGTTTCAAAAAATATACATGCAAAGATCAGAATGTGTGCAAGTGCACTACTCTTCATTTGCAATTTAACTGGTGTCTGAAAAGTAGCAGAATAATAATGTCCTAGGAGATGTGAATGTTTTATGCAGGCAATAGCGCATCAATAACGTCTACCTACTTATATATACTGCAATTTGTTGTGCCTACTCCTCTGTGTCTGAACTCTTCTTTAAACACTTTCCTGTAGCTATTTATTTCCCTGCCCGACGTGCAACTTGACTCGCTAATTCGCGGTCCTACGTTAACCGTTGGCCGTGATAGCTCGTTTTCGACGCCGCGTGGACTTCCTCACTTCTTGGCCTTGATGTCGCGCCTGCCTGTTGTGCTCTCGTCGACCGTCGCTTCGTCCCAGCTTCTCGTCGTAAAGAGACGGCGATTCCGCCTCTGCCGTCTCGGCTGTCTTCTTGCGTCCTTTTCGTTCTTCTTCCTAGTCCGGCCTCTTCTTCTTCCTCGACTGCTATCCTAGCGCCTCTTGACTGAGCCCGCGTTGCGAAATGTCCCTTGCACTTACCGAATACTCGTGCAAGTTCCTCGCTCGTTGCTACTTCCTACTTTTATAAACGCAGAACTTTCATGCTTCCCTTCACAACGGGTAACTTTTTACTTCGCGTGTCATTATTGAAGAAACACTAACTAATCTGCACTAATCTCGCGACGACTGACTAGAAGGTCTGTTCGACGCCGAACTACTCCTACCTAGTAGTCG
>BOPP01000136.1:413-16945 GCA_017312745.1 Gryllus bimaculatus | reverse complement strand
TATATATATATATATATATATATATAATGCAGGGCCTATGGAAATTAAGCCGTTTGGCCCATTTGAATTTCATATAGCCGCAGGGCTTATTGGAATTAGATATAGCAATTGAAATACATAAAGCCGCAGGGACTATTGGAATTATATTTAGTTACAGGTCCTATTGGAATTAAATATAGCTACATGGACTTTTAAAATTATACACGTATGCTTCCGCGGCTCGAGTTCATGACTTCTAGGCTGTCCTGGTGACGCCGCGTCGTTGACAGAGAGGCCGACGTTTCGCCTGTCATGTCTTTACTGTGTCACTACTCTGAAGAAGCCTGCGCCATGACAGGCGAGACGTCGGCCTATCTGCCAACGACGCGGCGTCACCCGGTCAGCCTAGAAGTTATTAAATTTATATGTTGCGTGGGCCCTATTGGATTATATAAAGCCGAAGGGTCTTTGCGAATTAGATATATCGTTAGGGCCAATTGGAATTAGATATATCCCCAGGGCCTATGGGAATTACCTCAAGACGCAGCGTCTACTGGAAATTATATATAGCCGCATGGCCTATGAGAATTAAATATTGACACAGAGTCTACGAAACTTAGATATAGCCTCTAAACTTATGAGTATTAGATATAGCCTCAGACCCTATTGGCAATATATATGTAGCCTCAGTGTCTATTGGTTATATATATAATTATAGGTATTAAAAATTATTCATTTTTCTGGTCCGCAATGCGGTTTTGCCTCCATTTAGCAACCCGATTCAACCTTCCTCTAACTGCATTGTTATGATTCGAAAACTTTGAAATATTTGAGATTCAAAATACTTACCATCATATACATTATATTATTAGAAACACTTTTGTGTTCTTGTTGTTCATGTAGGGTACGCAGGGATATCGTTGTGCAATACAAACTTCAACTTGTACTGAGTCTTAAGTTTCACAAGAAACTAATGTGGACCGTTTCACATTCACGACTACATGGCTTTACCTGGTGGGGATGGCTTTTTATTCTCAGCCTGCCATGTGGGTTCTACACGCTATAAACAAATCAGCTAATTTGTTTACAACATTTCAATAAAATAAAATGCGTGGTATCCAGCGAGTATCACGAAACACTCGCGGAATGTACCTCATATTAATATATAATTTTCTTACCTCTTCGCGGTGGCGTTTTCGCAATATACTATATAACGTATAGGATTTAAAATTAGCGCTTTAATATTTCCGTGACGTCATTACTGCATTAGCCATAGGCAAAGAGTGAGTGCTCTGTGATTATGGCAAACAGATCCCAACTAGGCTTCAATAAATAAAACTCTTTGGAAAGTGAACAATTTCTGTGCATTTATTCATCTCAAACGTTTGTTAACAAACACTGATGGTTGCTGGCTCATGAGATAATTTGCAAATCAATAGCTCGACTTTGAAATGAATTTGTGTGACGTAGTGTTATTTCGTAGATAAATTATGTCTATAGTATGCGTATTATTATCCAGTTTGTGTGTAGTAAGGCTACAGTGAATTGAACATAAATGGATTTTAGTTGTGGTGACATTCGTGTGAATGTGTTGAGGTCTCCTTTACCAAGATTCACCTTCGGAGATTCGCAAACAGAGAAGTGTAACCTATATCAAGGTAAGCAGAAAATACAGTGTATCAAATGCTGACATGTTTACACACTTAAGATGTGAGTAACAATGAGGGTGAGTTTCTTTCATTCTCACCCACATTGATTTATACATAGGTCTGTGCAAGTTACGTTTCATCTATGGCACCCTCTTTTTTTTCAGAATACATTATTTGAGTATAGAAACACAAGTCAAGCAATTCTATTTTTTCATTAAACTGTTATTTTTTTTGAAATCAAAATCGCACTAATTTTAATTTCATGCTATCAACTCGACAAGACTCGAATTGGAAATTCTCCTTACCATTCTGGAATACTTAACTTGCATTCAGTTGTCGTGAAATCAGGAGAAAACTAGCTACAGCCTTTCCGTTGGAGACCTTATTATAATACAGTTTTCTCAAACTTAATAATAGATGGAATGAAACAAAATATTATTATTCATAAAATTCTATTATTACCACAAATGATAGCACTTTCAAATTAGTGTAAAAATTCATATTGAAGGGCTTGTTTCAATGTGAACTCTGCTCAAGTAAGGAAATAATTAGTACTTTCCCAAACCACACGTTGCCTTCCATAGCACAAAAATCTTTAAACTCAAATAGGCCTTCAATGAAACACTTTTATTTGTATTTTATCCAATCTTCACTCACCTATAATGTCGTGTTCTTTACTATCTTCTGAAAGCAGTTACCTAAATAAAATTTTTAAAACTTAAAGAAAAAAACCCTTAAAATGAGAAAGGTGTAAACAAAACTAGTAGTTTCATATGTTGAATTCATATTGCTCATCATTCTTTGATTTGTGAGAACAATTTTTTTCTTATTTTTGTCAGAAATAGTTAAAAAACTGGTGTGACGTGCTATGCGGAGACGTTAAATTGAAGTTACATTAATGTCCAGAAGCAACACAAGGAGCCATCTCAGCATTTCCTCAAGGATGAATTAAACTGAACGAAAACCTCATCAAGATGGGGGCCATTGACAAAGGAACAGAAGTACAATACTTTGTACTACTTCTTTGGAATTATACAACCCACTTGGTAAATATTACACTAAATGTTGTTAAAATTAAAATTACTTTACTTCTGGATGCGCAGTATAGTCTCGAATTGTTTAAATCAGTTGAGCAGTAGAAACGATTTTACTTAGGACAAAAACATTTGTCTCGAATTTAATCGTTTACCGTTTTCTGGCGAAGTGTAAAATAATGTATATGTATTGTATACATTTTTTGTAGCAACATGTTGAAACTGTCACGTAATAAATATAATTACTACGTCGAGTGTGGTAGTTATAGATATCAACGTTTGCTGAAAATACAATCCCGCTCTTCAAGTTATTTTTGACAAACACTTATTCATATATCAAGAGACCAGGTGATGAGAATATACCTTTTGAAAGAAGCTAAGAAATCAATACTATTCCAAATTTGTCACACAATGGCAGTGTACTGTCTGTTTTTGAACTTAGACGCCGCATTGTTTCGCGACAATTTCCGCGACAAACTATATGGCAAATTGGAATCTGGTTTGCTCCATTCAAATCCTCGTAAATTGTTCGGCCTACATACTTGTTTTTAAAAAGAAAAGAAGACATAATGTTTTTTAACTTAAACTCCATATTGTTTTGCGTGTATCACCGAAACTATTAGTCGCATAGGAGTCTGGTTTGCTCCATTCAATTTCTCGTAAATATTTCTGGCTATATAAATGGTTTTAGAAAGAAGAAGCAAAATCTTAATTTTCTAAATTTGTCACGCAATGGGAGTATGGTGTTTGATTTAAACATGAGCTTCGCATTGTTTCGGGTCTATCTCCGAAATTATTAGTCAGATTAGGGTTAGGTTTGTTGCATTATTATTTTCGGAAATTATTATAACTATGTACGTGATTTCTGAAAGAAGCGATGAAATTAGTGTTTTTTTATTTTCGAATGCAATATTTGTTTTTGAATTTAGGATTCGTAATGTTTCACGTTTATCTCGGAAAGTATAAGCCGGAATGAAGTTTGGTTTGCTCAATTAAATATATGGTAAATTATTTTACCTTCACTTCATACGTCGCTTCAGAAAGAAGCGTAGAAGAAATTAAAATTTTCAAGATTTGTCGCGTAATAGGGGGGATTGTTTGTTTTTGAATTTATGCTCCGTAATGTTTCGCGTCTCTCTCCGGTACTATTAGTCGTATTGGAATCTGGATTGCTCCATTCAATTTTATAATCGTTCTAGCTCTCTACTTGATTTCAGAAAGAAGCAACGAAAGTAATATATTTCCAAATTTGGGGCCAAACGAGAGGGGATTGTTTGTATTTTGGTTTTAGGATCCGTATTGTTTCCGGACTATCTTCGAAACAATTAGATTGGAATCTGCTTTTCTCCATTATTTTCAAGTCAATTATTCTACCTATATATGTGATTTAAGAAGGAAGCGACGAAATTAATATTTTCCCAAATTTATCACTCAATGAGGGGTATTGTATATTCAACTCACAAATGTATTATTTCGCGTCCATCTCAAAATCAGTCAGAATAGAGTTTGATTTGCTCCTTTAAATTTTTAGGAAACTATTTTACCTTTATTCGTTATTTTTAAAAAAAAGCGTCAAAAATTACAATATTTGCAATTTTGTCCCGCAATGTGGAGATATTATTTGTTAGGCACTTATTTTTTCGCGTCTAACTGTAAACCTTTTAGTCATTTTGGAGTCTGATTTGCTTCATTCAATTTCTCGTTAATTGTTCTACCTAAATACGTGATTAAACGAAGAAGCATGGAAATAATATTTAATAAATGTGTCACGCAATAAGGAGATATGTTTGTTTTTCAACTAGCTATGTTATGTTTCGCGTCTATTTTCGAAACTGTTAGTCGGATTGGAGTCTGGTATTTCTCCATTTAATTTTTCGTAAAGTGCTCTTCCTATATTCGTAATAACAGATAGAATCAACGGAAAACTGGTGGGGTTGTTTTAAACATAGGATTTGTATTGTTTCGCGTCTATCCTTTTAATTTGAGTCTTAAATCAAAATTTCTGGTCTAATAAGAACCTACTTACATTGCAATTTTATTCACAGAAAACAAAATATACGTTTATGGCAAACGTTTTGCGATTTTTTGGAAAAGTAAGCTTCTAAACGAAAAAAATTGGTGTCACCAGTGTATTCACCATGAAATTTTGTGCTAGGACCCTGGTTTTCAGAAAAATCGAAAATCGGAAAATTTCGTCCATCCATGAATCAACGAAACTACTTTTTTAACACAAAAAAGAAATCTGCATATCTCACATACTGTGCAACATAAATCAATTTTAGAAACACTGACGTGTTTCAAATTTCATGTAGTTTCAGAAAATGTCATCGTTTGTCATATGCAAATGAGAAATGTGCCCAACAGGAAGATTAAATTGAAAGCCTTGTATTTCAAATTCTCATCGGTCTAAAAATAAGTCAAATTCAATAGGCTCTATCTCTTACACTATTCAAGCTACAGCGAAATTCGCACACGTGATTGTATGTACTTTAGTCTTTAATTTGAGTGTTAAATGACGTTTCTCGTTTAATAAGAACGTGCTTGAATTTGCAATTTTCTACACAGATCTTTGGACGAAATTGACGTTTACGGCGTAAGTTTTGCGATCTTCTGAAAAACTCAGCTTCTTATCGAAAAATGGGTATTACCAGTGTAATTGCTATTATATTTCGTACTAGGTCCTTGGTTTTTAAAAAAATCCGTGTCATGTCGGACATCGGAAATTTCGTCGATCGACGAAACTTTACATTTTTAACACAAAAATTAACCCAGCATATTTCAAACTATACAAAAAACGCATATCTCACAAACTATGCAACATAATTCTATTTTAGAGACACTAACGTGTTTCAAAATTAGTGAAGTTTTAGAAAATTGATATACATACAATCTCGTGTGCGAATTTCAGCGCTGTAGCTTAAATAGTTTAGGAGATAGAGCAATTTGAAATTGACTATTATTTTCAAAGCTTGCAAGATTTTTAGTTTAAGGTTCCTAGAGGCCACATTTCACATCCGTATATAACAAATGACGACATTTTCTAAAATTACAAGACTTTAGAAACAAACCGTGTCTATAGAATCGATTTGTTACATAGGTTGTGAGATATGCTGTTTTTTTTTTGTGTGAAAAATGTAAAGTTTCGTCGGACAATGGCTTTTTACACAAAAATTAAACCAGCATATTTCACAAACTATGTAACATTGTCTTTTATGGCGATACTTTTGCGATTTTCTAAAAAGTAAGCTTTTAATAAAAAAATGTGTATCACCAGTGAATGTCCCATAAAATTTCGTGCTAGCTCCGTGGTTTTCAGAAAAGTCAGTGACATGTCGAAAATCGGAAAATTTCGTCGATCGACGAAACTTTACATTTTTAACACAAAAATTAACCCAGCATATTTCAAAAACTGTGTAACATAAATCGATTCTAGAGACCTGGTTGTGTTTCTAAAGTCTTGTAGTTTTAGAAAATGCAGTCATTTGTCATATACGGATGAGATCGTTGGTTTGAGACTGGTTTGACTGGTTTGACTGATTTGTCTTGTTTGACAGATTTGTCTGGTTTTACTAGTTTGGTTTAACTGTTCTGAATACTTTCACTATTTTGATTATTTCGACTATTTCGACTATTTCGACTATTTCGGCTGGTTTGACTGGTTTGACTGGTTTGGCTAATTGGACTTTCTTGACTAATTTGACTGGTTTGTCTGGTTTGACCACTTTGACCATTTTGACCATTTTGACCATTTTGACCATTTTGACCATTTTGACCATTTTGACCATTTTGACCATTTTGGCCATTTTTTCCATTTTGACCATTTTGACCAGTTTGACTATATTGACTGAATTTCATACAATCTCGGGTGAGATTTTCAGCGCTGTAGATTCAATAGTTTTGGAGATAGAGCCGTTTGACCATTATTTTCAGAGCTTGCAAGATGCGAAAATACAAGGCTTTCAATTTAAGGTTCCTAGAGGCCACATTACTCATCCGTATATGATAAATGACGACATTTTCTAATACTACAAGACTTAAAAAACACATCCGTTTCTTTAGAATAGATTTATGTGAAATAGTTTGTGTAATATGCTGGTTTAATATTTGTGTTAAAAAATGTAAAGTTTCGTCGATCGACGAAATTTTCCGATTTTCGACCATTAAACTATTTTAGACATCTCACGGATTTTTCTAAAAACCACGAACCGAGCACCAAGTCTTATGGCGAATACACTGGCTTTACGCATTTTTCGATTAGAAGCTTAGTTTTTTAGAAAATCGGAAAGTATCGCCATAAACGTAAATTGCTTCCGAAAAGCAGTATAGAAAATTTCCATTTCAAGCAAGTTTTGATTAAAGGAGAAACTTCATTTAAAACTAAAATTACATATAAAGTACATACAAACTCGTGTGAGAATATCCGCCCTGTAGTTTAGATAAAGCCATTTGAATTTGACTATTATTTTGACATTATTTGACAAGACATTGTTTTCTTCTAGATAGATTTCTGCTCAGCCTGATTTCACTTTTTAAAAACTTCCTTTCTGTTCACATCGTTTTAGTCTTCGACAAACTTTTCTGTCCAGACAAAATTTTCTTCTAGTTCGTTTTCTGCTCAGAGTGATTTCACTTTTAAAAAACTGCTTTTCTGCCCAGATCGATTCAGTCTTAGACAGTTTTGGCGATACTTTTGCGATTTTATAAAAACTAAGCCTCTAATCGAAAAATGGGTATCACCAGTGAATTTCCCATAAAATTTCGTGGTAGGTCCGTGGTTTTCAGAGAAATCTGTGACATGTCAATAATCGGAAAATTTCGTCGATCCTTGGATCGACGAATGTTTTTAAATTTTTAACACATAAATTAAACCAGCATATTTTACAAATTATGTAACATAACTCAATTCTAAAGACATGGATGTGTTTCTAAATTCTTGTAGTTTAACAAAATGTCATTTGTCATAAACGGATGAGAGCTGTTGCCTCTAGTAACCTTAAATAGAAAGCTTTGTATTTTCGCCTGTTGCAAGCTCAGAAAATAATAGTCAATTTCAAATGGCTCTATCTTCTCAACTACTCAAGCTACAGCGCTGAAATTTGCACACGAGATTGTATGTAATTTTCTCTTTAATGTGAGTTTTAAATGATGCTTCTCTTTTGATAATAACTGGATTGAAGATGCAATTTTTTTAACTGCGAACTTTTATATTCAGTTTTTAACTGAAAAAAGAAACTCGCAATTTTACAAACTACGCAACAAAAATCAATTCTACAACCTCTCATGTGTTTTAAAAATCATGTGTTTTAAAAATCATGTATATTAAAAATCATGTGTTTTAAAAAATGTTATCGTTTGTCATCAACGGATGAGAAATGTGCACTCAAAGAACCTTGAATTGAAACCCCTGTATTTCGAAATCTCAACGCTCTAAAAATAATAATCAAATTCACACGGATCTATCTCCTAAACAATTCGAACTATAACGCTGAAATTTACACACCAGATAGTATGTACTCTGCTCCTTAATTTATGTCTTAAATGATGCTTCTCATTTAATCATACTGCCTTGCAAATACAATATTTGTAACTGCCATTTTGAACCTTCCGTTTTTAACTAAAAAAATAAACTCGCATATTTCACAAACTATATAACAGAAATCAATTCTAGAGACAATCACATGCTTCAAAATTCATGTATTTAGGAAAATGTTATCGTTTGTCATAAACGGATTACAAATGTGCCCTTTAAGAACCTTGACTTAAAACTGTATTTCGAATTCTCAACGCTCTAAAAATAATTGTCAAATTCAAAAGACTCTATCTTCTAAACTCTGCGAGCTAAAACGCTGAAATTTACACACCAGATAGTATGTACTCTACTCTTTGATTTAAGTTTTAATTGATGCTTTTATTTTAATATATACCGCCTTGAAAATGCAATACTTTTCACTGCGATTTTGAACATTCAATTTTTAACCCAAAAAAGACACTTGTTTATTTAAAAAACTATGCAACAAACTCAAAACACGTGTTTCAAAATTATTGTATTTTATAAAAATGTTATCGTTTGTCATGAACGGATGAGAATTGTGCCTTCTAAGAACGTTGAATTGAATCCCCTGTATTTCGAATTCTCATCCAGATAGTATGTATTCTACTCTTTGATTTAAATCTTAAAAGATGCTCACCTCTTGATGATTACCGGCTCGAAAATAACATTATTTGTAACTGCGGTTTTGAACCTTCAGTTTTCGACTCAAAAACGAAACTCGCATATTTCACAAACTATGCAACAAAAATCAATTTTAGAAACACTCATGTGTTTTAAAATTCATGTGTTCTACGAAAATGTTATCGTTTGTCATAAACGGACGAGAAAAGTTCCTTCTAAGAACGTTGAATTGAAACCCCTGTATTTCGAATTCCCAATGCTCTAAAAAAATAGTCAAATTCTCTATCTCCTAAACTATTCGAGCTAAACCGCTGAAATTCACACACCAGATAGTATGTACTCTACCCTTTTTTTATGTGTTAAATAATGCTTGTTTTAGTAATAAATGGCTTGAAAATGCAATATTTGTAACTGCGAATTTGACACTTGATTTTTAAACTCAAAAAATATATTCGCATATTTCACAAACTATGCAACAAAAATCATCTCTAGAAGCACTCACGTGTTTTAAAATTCTTGTATTTATGAAAATTTTATCGTTTGACATCAACGGATGAGAAATGTCCTGTAAAGGCTGGTTTCACTAACTGGAATTAAGATGATGATCCCGAGTTGATCTGAATCGACTTCAGTTTCATCCCGTGGTACGTCTCTCCACGCACTTGACACGAATCAACGTGTCTGACTCGGATCACATTTGACTCGCAATTGACCCGACTTACTGACTTAGATTCAGTATGGAAGTATTCGCTTAGAAGTAGGATTGCGCGTAATATTTGATGAGTATATGTGTTTTTTAAGATAGTATTTATTTAAGGTAGTAAATAAAAGTTGGGTTAACACAATTGTAGGTTAGTATTCTCTGTATTGGGAAGTAAAATTTAAATATTGAAACGAAGAACGTTTCCGCATGATAACAAGCAAAATTGATACTAATTCTAAGTATAAGAAGCACTAAATCGATCAGCGTAGTAACGCCGCCGCCGCCGCTGCCACCAACGGTCAAACCGGGGGACAGACGGGCGAGGCGAGTGACGGTTGAGTAGTAACGGCAGGGAGGCCGCGAGCGCCGGGTGGAGAGTATCGGCGGAGAAGCCGCGAGCGCAACACGGATGGGCTGTGCTGCCCCAAGCAATTTTGTAGTAATATTATCAACAGTGTGGAACTGATTGTAGCCGTTAAGTGGGAGATTAGAGGTGCTTAAAATCGATAATTAGATGATTAGGAGAAACGGAAGTGCGCACCAGGACCGGGATCAGTGAAAACATTAATAGTGGAGTTTGAGTGACCGACAGACACGCGTTCCATGTCCGCCCGGGTGTGATGCCGCAGCGGACCGCATCGTGCGAACAGTTGAGTGGGATTGAGAAGAACAGTTGTGATCGGAGCTGCCGACGGGACGCCATTGCGCGTTGTGCAAGTTAGTATATGTGACATTGCTTGCATTGGCTGGGGTGGTGGATCCCGGCGAGTTCGTTGGCCATTGCATTGGGAGGTCCGCGGAGTCGACCGCCGAAATCGGTTTCCCGACAACTTCGGGGCGGACCGAAGTTTGCCGAACACGCCGCCGCCGTTGCCACGGCGGCCACGCTTTGAATAGACAAATTCAAAAGGCTTTATCTCCTAAACTATTCGAGCTAAAACTCTGAAACTTACACACCAGATAATATGTACTCCACTCTTTGATTTAAGTCTTAAAAGATGCTTCCCTTTTTTATATCAACCAGCTTGAAAATGCTATATTTGTAACTGCATTATGAACCTTCAGTTTTTAACTCATAAAAGAAACTCGCATACTTCACAAACTATGCAACAAAAATCAATTCTAGAAACACTCACGTCTTTAAAATTTCATGTACTTTATGAACATGTTATCGTTTGTCATCAACGGATGAGAAATGTGCTCTCTAAGAACCTTGAATTGAAACCCTCGTATTTCGGATTCTAAACGCTTTAAAAATAATACTCAAATTGAAAACCTCTATCTCCTAAACTGTTCTAGCTAAAACGCTGAAATTTACACACGAGATAGTATGTATGTTACTCTTTAATTCAAGTCGTAAGCAATGCTTCTCTTTTAATAATAACCGCCATGAAAATGCAATATTTTTATCTGTGATTTTGAACCTTCAGTTTTTAATTAAAAAAAGAAACTCGTATATTTCACAAACTATGCAACAAAAATCAATTCTAGATACACACACATATTTCAAAATTCATGTATTTTATGAAAGTATCGTTTGTCATATACGGATAAGAAATGTTCCCTCAAAGATCCTGGAATTGAAACACCTGTATTTCAAATTCTTAACGTTCTAAAAAGGGTATATTTTCACGTAATGAGGGGGTATTGTGATCTTTTAGTGTTAGCCGAAACCGTTATTTACATGTATTTCCGAAACTAATTTTTCTACGGGAGTCTGGTTTGCTTCTTTCAATTTTTCGTACATTGTTCTACTTACATACCAGTACAACCGAAAATAAATTTTTCACGTAATTGGGCGGTATTGTGAACTTTTAGTGTTAGCCGTAGCCGTTATTCGCATGTAATTTTGAAACGAATACATCAACCGGAGTCTGGTTTGCTCCATTCAATTTCTGTAAGTTTTTCTATTTATATACCAGTTTTCAAAACAGCAGCCGAACTTAAATTTTCCCCCAATTTTTCACTGAGTTGGGGTACTTAAGACCCTTCAGAGATAGCCAACTATAGAGAGAAGATCAGAGAAGCCTATATTCGCATATATCTCCGAAACTATTATTTCGAGCATTGGTTGCTCCAATCAATTTCTCGTACCTCTTTCTACTTATATACCAGTTTTAAAAACGGCAGACGAAATTAAATTTTTCTCTAATTTTTTAGTAATTGGGGGGGTATTGTAAACATCAAAAAATCATTTTTCTTCTTTTGCTAGATTTCTAGTGGCTATAGAGGGAGCGCGATAATCTGCCTACACAGAAACGGACCTTTTCTTAACGAGACATTATCGCTTATACTAATTATTAAATGTTACATTCTTCAAATGATATTTCAATTACAAATGTCGTAATAACATTTTTCAAAATATCCTATTTCTTGTTTTGCTGAATTTCTTTAAATTAAATGTATGCGAGGCAGAGCGAAGATCTAGCTACCCAGAGACGAGCATATTTTTTAAACGCGGCATTATCGTTTATACTATTCACTAAATGTTATATTATTCATATGATATTTATATTTACACATGTAATTACATTTTTAATAAAATTATTTTTCTTTTTGCTGGATTTCTTCAAATTATATGTAAGCGAGACAGCGCGACGTTCTGCCTACCCTTATCTTAACGAGGCATTATCGCAAATACTCTTAACTAATTGTTATATTCTAAATGATATTTCAATTTACAATTGTCAAAATAACATTTTTGCTTCTCTTTTAATAAAAACCTGCTTGAAAATGCAATTCTTGTATCTGCTCGCATATTTCACAATCTATGCAACAAAAATCAATTCTAGGAACACTGACGTGTTTTAAAATACATGTGTTTTATGAAAATGTCATTCTTTGCCATATGCGGATGAGAAATGTGCATTTTAAGTACCTTGAATTGAAACCGTTTTCGGTAAAAACTAGGTCAAAATTCCGCCAATTCAGAAACGCTCAAGTGCCATTTTCTAAAAAACGCTCAAAATTTTTTATTCAAATTTTAGTATGGATAGTGCAAATTAAACTCTTTATGATGTCATACAATCCATATTGCTGTATTCCTGAGGTTTTAAAAAAATTACACAAACGTATACAAAGATTACACAAAGATACTATTTTGAAAGGTCTCTCAGAGCGTCAATATGCACATTTCCAGAAAATTGTAAAGCAATATTGTATTTGTGAGTAGATGTGCTTCAAATGACTACTAATGAAGATTTTCAAAAACTTAAAAATTGTCTGTAAAAAAGCTTTAAATTTCAAAATTTTAGTAGCGCTTAAATAATATTTCCTTTAAAACTCACAAACAAATTGCCTTTTAGGTAGAGTTTTTAATGTTTTTATAATGTTTTATAATTCCGTTCTACTATTAATAAACCAGTAAGTAAGAAAATTTAAAAATAATGACAGCTGGCGATAGGTGGCAGCTGGAATGAGTGTGTGGCATGTCAGAATATCTAAGTGTGACCAAAGGAAATAGAAAACTAATATGAGAAAGTCTATGCCATTCTGTAACACCACTAGTTCTATTCTGATCGCCAAACAAATGTTACGGACAGTAGATGTCAGTGACGTATCCAAAGGTTTTAGAGACCACGTGCCCACCTCCTTGTATATAGAAGTTCTTAACGATATTTTTCTCTACGTATTTCCGGTCTTCAAACAATAACTATCATTGTCATTTTTCAGCATAAAGAAACTCTGTTGGTGGTTCATAAAATTTATATTTCATCCTAAAATAGTTGTACCACCTGTATTTTCTTCACTTGTATTGAACATATCATCTATGCTACAAAAGGGTCCATGCAAGCTGAAATATGAGGTACCTCAAAATAATTTCATATTTTGGTCTAAAAAATGAGGTAAAATATTCAAATATTGGGTTTAATTCTTTCTTGCTTAGGCATAACATTCAAGCTTATATTCTGAATTGTAAAGTGTGGCCACACTAGGGTTCTGTATTGTATTTCTATTTTTTATTGATTTACAGGCATGAATATTGAATAATATTCTTTAACCTCATAAATTAATTCTGACGCTTAAACTATGTGTTCTACACCCTTTTAACTGCTAAGAACTTATTCAATATTCAATTTTGGATTGTACTGTGCCATATGTTTAATTTGAAAGTTGTTCTTTATATTTTCTTTTGACTTTTAGTGGTGATTGCGGCGGCAATGGTGTAACGGTTAGCGTACTGGACTGTTGTACCCAAGTTGGCGGGTTCAAACCCGATCGAAGCCGTGGATTTTTAAGGGCGAAAAAATCCTTCGTACGCCTTCCTTCGGAGGGGAAGTAAAGCCGGCTGTCCCATGTTCGTAGATTTTCTTGCATGTAAAAGATCCTCAAGCCTAAATGACGCCTCTGAGCTAAATTCAAATCGCCTGTTTCTCGCCCAAGAAATACCTCCTTTCTCTCCTAGTTGGTGAAAGGAGCGTAGCGAAATTTGCGTGGTCAGACGGAAGAACGGGCCTGATGGCCCGAGTCTCGCCACGTAAAATAAGGCAAATTCAATTCAATTCAATTATATTAAACTAATATAACATCTATTGAATTATTTATTGTAATCAAAATAAAAACTCTGTATAAATTCTGGCTTGTTAAAACTAATCAATAATCACTCCTGAATCATTCTGCAAACGGGATTTGATTTGCAACATTATCTATTTGCCTGTTTCGCATCAAGATTAAATATTTTTCTCTGTAATGGTTCTGTGGGTCTAGAACGGCAATTGGAACCTAGAGAGAAGGGATGTTGCTGTCAATATCGATGTTTCGTATTACTCATTTGTCATTCTGTAATTCACTCAGTGCCCATAGAGGGCATTAACTGTAAAAATAATCCGCTACAGCAATTAGACTGCTTCGGAAGGATGCTTGCTTGTGATATTTCTATAAATACGAGCGAAAAAGCTTCGCTCAACGCTGTCTTAGCATTGCAGGCCCGTAATCTTAATTTGATAATTAATTTAATTGATAGAATTAAAAATTAAAATTAAATTGATAGAATTGTACTATTTCTTAAAAGCTCCACTAGATTTGTAAATTTTTTGTTCACAACGTCACTCACTGCCACGTTAATACTGAATGTGTACCTGATAATTAAATGAGATTTTATTGCAAATAGAAGACCGATTTTAGGTTATTTGCACAAACTTACTTGCTTTCTCCTTTCAAGTGGCCTCGCTAACGCGTTTTGCCTGGATATTAATTTTTATTTGTTCCATATTTGTGAGACATTCCCACGTTTGAAAGAGCTCTGTCTTTAGTTGTTGTATAACACTCTAATATTGGAATTTGTATTTGTTGCAGAGTGTTATTTTATTTGTTTGCTTCATCAGCTGCCTGGAGGCTGGAGCCATTGCTCTTCTTGTCTCAGGCCTGGCAAGCATATGTGCTGGAACTCTGGTGTTTCGGCAGCGTAGCCGCAACTTTCACGTACTGGTCCATGTGGCGTGCATCCCGTGTTTCGCTGATCACGCTTCTAATCGGCCCAGGAGGCAAAGGTGGTGTCTCAGCTCAGAAACCTCTGCGGCACGCATACATTTGCGAGGTCGTAAGTGGCCCGTGCCAAGGAAACACTGTGGCGTAATAGGCGAAGAAAAAGGTAGTATTTGTGGTAGCGAAATTCTTGCAGATAAATATCTTAAATATTTAGAGTGTAAATTAGTCTTCTGTATTTCAATTATTGCGAGAACTGGTGCTATGTTAGGCCAGCAAGTTGTATTCGTCAATAATAAACATATAATTTCTAAGGAGCCGGCTAGTGGAAACCGGCCGTGAAAGCCTACATTGTATGTTGATCAGTTGACGTTTTTTCTGTTTCTCGTCTATCTCGGAAACTATTCGTCTGACTGGAGTTTGTTTTGCACCATTCAATTTCTTTTAATGTGTTATACTTCTATACAGAATTACAGATAGCAGTGCTGAAATAATTATATTATTCGAAATTTGGCACGTAGGGGTCGTTTTGTAACTTAAGCAATTTAGGTTCCTTTTCTATCTCGTCTATTTCGGAAACTATTCGTCTGATTGGAGTTTTCTTTGCACCAATCAATTTCTTTTAATATGTTTTATTTGTATACAGAACTAGAGAATGCAGTGCTGAAATTAATATTTTTCGAAATTTGGCACGTAAGAGGGGGTCGTTTTTTACATTGCACATACGAGGTTGCTTTTGTTTTTCGTCTACCTCGGAAACTATTCGTCTGATTGGAGTTTGCACAGCACCAATCAATTTCTTTTAATGTATTTTACTTGTATACAGAATTAGAGATAGCAGTGCTGAAATTAATATTTTTCGAAATGTGGCGCGTAACGGGGGGTCGTTTTGTACTTTGCACATATGAGGTTGCTTTAGTTTTTCGTCTATCTCGGAAACTATTCGTCTGATTGGAGTTTGCTTTGCACCAATCATTTCTTTTAATGTGTTTTACATGTATACAGAATTAAAGATAGCAGTGCTGAAAGTAATATTTTTCGAAATTTGGCACGTAAGGGGGCGTCGATTTGTACTTTGCACATATAAGGTTGCTTTTGTTTTTCGTCTATCTCGGTAACTATTCGTCTGATTGGAAAATGCTTTGCACCAATTAATTTCTTTTAATGTGTTTTACTTGTATACAGAATAGAAATAGCAGTGCTGAAATTAATATATTTCGAAATTTGGCACGTAAGGGAAGGTCGTTTTATACTTTGCACATATGAGGTTGGTTTTGTTTTTCGTCTATCTCGGATACTATTCGTTTATTGGAGTTTGCTTTGCTCCAATCAATTTCTTTTAATATGTTTTCTTGTATACAGAATTAGAGAATGCAGTGCTGAAATTAATATTTTTCGAAACTTTGCATGTAAGGGGGGGTCGTTTTGTACTTTGCACATACGAGGTTGCTTTTGTTTTTCGTCTATATCGGAAACTATTCTTCAGATTGCATTTTGCTTAGGCCAATCAATTTCTTTTAATGTGTTTTACTTGTATACAGAATTAGAGATAGCAGTGCTGAAAATAATAT
>BOPP01000135.1:3598330-3626568 GCA_017312745.1 Gryllus bimaculatus | reverse complement strand
AAGTCGTGGGTTCGATCCCCCCACGGGCCATGAAACATTTTCTTAGAACCAGACACAAGTGATTTTCAAAAATTGGAATTGAAAATTGAAAATTGAAGGGGAATTTTGAAACCCCCCAAAAAAGTATGCGCTTCACCTTTGAAGTTTACAACAATAATAATGTGTGTACTTGTAAAAAATTAAAAAAAGAACAATTGAAATTGTCTTCTTTAGGTAAAATTATATTAAAATAGGCATCAACCAGCCTTTTAGGACATTTTTGGTGCTAGTAGATACTTTCAGTTGATTTATTTCTTCTTGAATCTCAAACATCTACAATTATTTTCCACAAAGTCCTAAAGAAACTAAAAAAGCATTGGTCCTAAAATGCGAGGTCTAATAATAAGTATGTTTACACATCTAAAAACATTAATTTTTACTGATACGTTTCATCTTGTTTTGGCCTTCAATACAGATCTTGAAAAACACTGCATAACGTATCTGGTTTAAAGGACCATGGTTACGAGGCATATATGAAAACAATTGAATGATGTCCAATATATTATTGAAATATGATATATCAGTGTATTATTATTGAAACATATTAAGTCAATATAAATATCTAAATCTCTTCATTTTTATCGATACTTTGTAGCTGGTTATTGCCTTCGATATAGAGCTCGATATACACCTCTAAACTTACCTGGATAGATAGTATCGTGGTTATGAGGGAAATATAACAGTGGAACGATACTACATATTCTCTTAACGAGGGAATTATGAGAGGGGAGTATGAAAGGGAATTAGGGGAGGGACATATGAAACGCAAACTCAATCTAGTTAATTAGAAAATAATTAAATCTGAATCAGTAAAATTAGTTAAAAAATAAAATGAAGTATGTACCGCGAGCGTTAATGATCTCCGCGGCAAATCCATCCCTATCTCCATTACGTTTTTGTCCAGTTTCCCTTATACATGAGCAAATGCAGAGATGGACCCTTGTTTTGCTTCTGGACGTAAATGTAGAATCCTTAAGCGCACGTTTTGTTGAACTTACCTTTTGCTTGCAATGGTAAGAGTAGAGGTAAGGGCGAGTTGCTATTTTGTTAGCAATGCAGAAAAATCATACTTGCAATTCGTGTACCGTTGCAAATAGGTTTTCTATAACTCAGAAACGAAAATGACTACTTTTCAAATATTTCTAATCTTACAATTTTTAAAATTTATTTTTATTTATTTATGTTAAATTTGTACTCATCTTTCAACTGTTTATAGTTAAAATGACGGGAAGGGATTCTTTAACTCAAGAAAACGTGCGCAGATAAGTTCCTCACCCTGCGTCATATACAGTTTTTACTTTTTTTGGCGGAATAAATCTAAATCAAAAGGCCTCTCGGTCCAAAGGCCCGATGGCAATGTCACCCCCCCCCTTCTTAGAGCCGTGTAACGCCCGTGGCGCGTAAATAACTATTCTGTATTAAAAGTTGCCTAATTGTTGAGTACCTTGAGAAGAGCAATATCATTCTTCATGTCCTCAAAGTTAAATTTCTCGTGTGGAATAATTTCTTTCACTTCGCGAATTGTAGATCTTCCGAAGGTAGGCTTGGATACCGTAGAACCAATCAGCACCGATAAGCTTTCAACAGGAAATTTTACATACCTGCAATGAAAATATAAAAGTATTACTTGTATTCCATATTTTAACACTAGATTACAAAGGTGTCATCTGCCAGACAACGCAACTAGTGCCGAAAGTTTCCACTACCCCCTTAATCTCCTTCTCCGTTTTTGAAACCATGATGTCATTGTGAGTCTATCCAGTGAAATACACGGAATGTGCGCGTCCCAATTTCAGGTATACGCCATTGTCGTCCAATAGACTACGTCTTTGCAGGTACGACAGTAATTTTTTGGCACTATATTGGCTAATATTGTAAATAATGACTACAAACTCCTCGTCTTGTAGCATTTAAGTTTTGTTCCGAACATTTAGCAATTATGTTCAAGAATTAGTCTTTTTTTATTAAAACAGTTGTTCTGGAATACAAAAACATGCTAATGCTAAAACATGATAAAAATAAATGTGAAATTTAATAAATATGTTTGTATTCCATAACAACTGTCTTAATAAAAAAGGGACTAATTCCTGAACACGAATAAGCAACAGACAGTACATTATAATGAAATGAAGAATTATGTAAATAATGTCGTGTGACAAGATCTTTCCGTGTACGCCTCTCAAACGTCAAGTGTAGACAGCATCTAGCAAGTGTCTGCTGTGAGAGCCAAGTCATTTAGATGTTTCTACAAAAATATTTAAAATGTATTTTGTTACTCCATATAATACATTACAAATCCTTTAATATAACGTTTCATTGTAAAAATGAGTTGTTTCTTTATGTTTACCCAAAGTAGTCTGTCATACTTTGACTTTGTTATAATGCTTGGTACAGGCCGCCATTGTAATCTAGGGTTAATAACAATATTCTAAGATTTACATACTTGTTAATTTCTGTTTGTCCAAAGAATTTCGTTCATTTATGCTTATTATTTCAAAGACAGGGAAGGGAGGGTAAGATAAACTTAAGTTTCAAAGATATTTGATCTAGTTCTACGATGTTTACAAACTTGGAATTTACATGAAAACCTCTTCCAACTTTTAAATTAATTAAAAAAATTAAAAACAGTCTTACGCTATTAATGATTGCAAAAAGAATATTCAAAACAAAGTTTATATTTCAGTCATATTCCCCCACCTCGGCGATAAAATGTCGAATGAACAAAACATGTATATAAAACTTCGTTTTAAAATGCAGAGGAAGAATATTACTTCCTTGTATAAAAACACTAAACTAGTCTTTGCTAAAAATTTAAACGGAGGCCTCAACACCATAAACATTGAAACAATCATGCATAAGATTCATATACCACAAACCGCATCTCTAGGGGTTTGTTTGGCTTAAGGCTCTTTTCAGCTAGAACATTCAGTATTAGGTCAATACTTGTACTTCCCCCATTATTACCATAATTTTGCCTTTCCTCACTCCCCGTTAATAATGCACTCTTGAAGATGAACTTGCAATAATTCATCAACATCCTGCCATCGTCTGTATCAATAAAAAGAACGTCTTCCAGGGATGACTTATCAGTTATTGAAGAATTCAGTTTACGATGCAGTAGTTTTCTTTGTTTTTGTTAGTACTTTTCTAGTACTTGATCTTTTTCACATCACTGAGCAACTTGAGTGTTTTTCTCTTCCTTCTAAAGTAGCTACGTTCATAGTTTATCCTATTTTCCTATTACTGTTCCTGATGTAAGCATTTATGACAGGTTTTACTTACTAGTATCTAAAGAAGAAACAGCCATTATTAGAGAACGGAATGATATAAAACAACAATTACATCCCAAAATTTAATTTAAATTGATATTAAAAAAATATGTAAGTGTTAAAGTCATCTGGTGGCTTAAGAGCGAAGTCGCTAGCCTTGCGCCGAGGAGGTCGGGGTTCGATTCCGGTCAAATGTCGGTGAATCTCCTGTGAAATTTGTTTCCAATAAAACCATTTCCATTCTTTCGCAAGGGCTTCTATAACCCCTGTGAAATTTTCTAAGCCCTTATCCCAATTCTAATTTCTTCCTAATTTCTGGCCGCTGGTTAGGAGCGCGTATTGGGAGCGTACGCGAAGATGCTGCCTGACGGTCCCCTTGATAACTGGCTGGGACGACACGTGACGGATATGATGTAAAATAATAATAACGCAATTAATGAAGAATTACTCTCGCGCGGTTCTTAATGGAGAACTAAACTAAGCGCGAAGCGCTAAACGCCCCCTTTCCAAGGACACTAAAGCATGGCTTGGAGACACGTTGTCTATTGAAGACCCGACGAATGTATTCATTGTTTTGAACTCCTCATTATCTTATCAGCAATGCTGCCCATTATCTCACTCCACTTAGACTGTGTACGGTTTGTGTTGTATTTTAAGCATATTTTAAGAGTGGGCTAAAATAAATTACCGTAGTTCCTTATGCTGGGAAGGGCAAAAATTACAAACTTCACCTTGAAAATCAAGTTGGTGTCGGTCATGGCTCATTCTGAATCTCATTCTGATCTGAACTACATTATTTCGAGTGAGGTACATTTTCCACTGGCAAGCGACTCTCAAGACGGTATCTGAAGTTCCTCCTTAGGTTCAAGAAATATCGAGTTCTTCATTTTTCTGGGTTCACCACGCTATCATCCCTTACCCTATTATCTTAATGAAAATTGCATTTAATTTTTTCCATTTTTATTTTCATTAGAATATGAATGTTTGGACGCTGGTTAATTTTAAAAAAAATATTTTATAAGTTTGGGAACATTTTAAATAAAAAGTGTCACACGCCATTCGTAAACGAAATTGGCATGGTTGAAAGAAACGGTCATGATACACAGTAAGCATTATAACGTTATATTGACAAACATTGTTTAACACTGTGCAGAAATGAAACACAACCTTATTCAAAAGGGCTTCATCGTTACTCATTTAATTTACCCAAAAGCATGGCAACATGAGAAACTATATCAAGAGAATTAAATTTCCTCTTGTAGATGTTTATGGCATACAAACCCTATCACTGTTTCGAAGTATCAAACTGTCAGACATCATTAACTTAATGTTTTATAAAAGTAATGAAATTCTACCAGGTAGAAATTTTTAAAATTATTATTTTAATAGTTTATATATGTTTAACCTCTTTTTTTAAATTTTAAATTGATAATTTCACATACCTTTGTTTCTATTTTACTTTCTCACTCTTTCGAAGGTACTTCGTAAGAAGACAAAGCTTTTTTGTTTTGTTTACTTTTGAGATTAAACATTACGCTATTATTCGTATTTTCGCGATCTCTTTGTATGGATTTCACGAACCCCTGGAGGTTTACAATCCCGTCAAGGTAGCTCGTAGCCGAACTAAGAAGTTCCGTGGTAAGTTCCGTGAAGTTACGGAAGTTACATAGCTAGAGACACAGGCGGATCCCGATGGATGACCGATTGAGAACCGCAGATACTGACGGCGCGGAGTCCCTGGCCGATAGGGATAAAAGGCGATGAGTGACTCTTCTTGACGTATGACTTACGTTCAAGTGGGATGTCTCCTCGCATTCAATGAAGAAAACTCTTGGGGAGTTGTTACACAAGTACCAGAATTTAAAAAAGACTTAAAAATAACAAGAGTAGGCCATCGCTGCTCTAGGAGGCGATATACCAATTTTTGGTTGAAACATTGGGGCATCATCAGAGCTAGTAACGCCAACTATCCATCTCATTCCGGGGGCTCCTTCCCAGTAAGGGTGCAAGTCGCTCGAATCAGCCTTTCATGAGAGAATGGTACGTACAAGCCTTGGTTTTCGTAGGCCCAGGTGAAGAAGCAGCAGTGGGCGGCCGTGATGACGGCGTCGGGCCTGAACAAGGTGCCACCGCACGCATGCGACCAGTGCCTCATCACCGACACCTGCGACAATTACACCTGCAGAATAACATTTCCACTGCGTGCGAGGTTTGGAGTGACTGCTGCACCCTCATTGTAAGATGCTGCCACTTAACTGTCTGTCAAACACAACGAAATATCCTACAACAACAACAACAACAACAATAATAATAATAATAATAATAATAATAATAATAATAATAATAATAATAATAATAATAATAATAATAATAATACTAATAATAATAATGTTAAGTTTTCGTACAAAGTGGTCGCAAAGAAAGGGTTGACGATTTACGATAAAGTATGTTGCATAATATGCATAAAATATGGAGTTTGAATCCAGCGTCCCTAGCGGCAGAATCATTCTCTAATGGATTCGTTTACGGAGGAAGTTGACCATATTTCTAATTTTTGTCATCATGTTAGGAGCGATTCATGAGTTTTTGTGAATTTGCGAGGCACATTCGATTATTCTGCTTTTCTGGCGAGTTTATTTTACTACCTCTTGCAAAGGTTAGTGAATCTCACTTCTGCAGCCAAGATTTCCTCCAAACGGAGCTGTTTTACTGCGCACGCGCTAAAGTCTTCGCAACTACAACACTTACAACCATTCTTGGAGCGACATCGATGACAGTCTTATTAACATTTAAAAATATTAATTATTAAGTTATATTATTATAAAGTGGATCAGAACGCGAGTGAACGCACTCGGACTGTGCAATTCAGGCTTTCATTTGGGTATCGGCAGCGCCCCTGGAGGCGTCTTGTGGCAACTCGAATAGAAATATGTAGAAAAGTGAACGAAACAAAGAACGTCGCAAGGCCTTTTTACATTTATATATGCATGCAACTTCGTACTCCATTTTGGGGTCAAGTAAATGTAGGTCTATATTTTCATATTACAGGTTGGCTTTTCGTAATATGCACATACAAATTTGGTAGAGATAACGAACATGAGATGAATGATAAAGAAATAGTGAAATAAGCGAAAGGACCGTGAGAAAATTAAAGAAATGAAAATTGAAATTAAAGTTCTCAACTGATATGGTCAGTTAAATAGAAGAGGTGAAGACAGAAGCGGGATTTCGGATCTGTTATTGGGAGGGCAAAGAGTCCCCCGTCATACGATGGTAATAAGTTTGGCCAAACCAAATGGCATATGAGTAGTTGCACTATAATTCAATCATAAACACAATATTTTTGAAATACGTTTCTATCCCGCGTACCACCACCCACATCCCTCTACAGCCAGAAAGGTGTACTTAACATCATTTTATCTAGTTGAAATAAATATGAAAAATAACAAAATAATTTGTACTATCCGAAAAAACATTTTTTGGTATTTTCTCGCTACCAAATTCAAATGCACAGTTTTTTTCTTTTTTTGGAAAAATTATAAAAAGTAATTTTTAGTCTTAGAATCCTCGAACAGGCTTGAAAAAGAAAATAAAAAGTCCTTGAAACACAAAACATGCTTTTTTTCGATTTTTTCGATTGCTGAGCTGTAGTTAAAAATAGAAACCATTTTTGCCATTTTAAATGACATTCACTTTGAAAGTGGCTGCAAAAGTTTTGGGCATTTATTTGAGTGTTTGTTATACACATGTAATGAATATCATTCTGTTATTAAAAAAATCAATGATACTTTTTTGATACTCGTACTGAAATTATGATTAAAACAACAGATTCGCCTTTTTACTATAAACGAAAAAGTGACGGAAACGTGAAATAGCTCTAATAACATGTTCGTTTTTTCTCAGTGTACACTTGGCATTGAAGAAATATCATGCATTAGTTACAATATATCTTACAATATAATGGAAAAATATAATAACAAAATAAAATATAATAAAGAGTTAACCTCAACGTCATTCGTATATTTTCCTTTTCACGATGTTTCAAAAATTGTAAACTCGAAGTTTTTGGTCTGTAACATGTTCACACTAGAACTGCCGGATCACAGAAAAGTCACTCGGTGACATTTTTTAATCCGTTAAAGAAAATCATCTTCGTGGACTCACGAACCATGATTCGTGAGAAGCACCTTTTTACGGCATTCGATATTATAAAAACGCTAGGAAATTTGTAATGGAAATAATTTATTTAATCATAATATACGTATGCTTCTTGCAATTCTAAACAATGTGGCACATTACAATAAAATGTGTTTTTAGACTATTACATTTAGGGTATGGCACATATGGATGGTGCAAATCGTTAGAATTTAGTACAGCTCCCATTTTGTACGATTTTTGCCAAAAAATATACACAAAAATGCACATATGATATCATACGTAAGCTGTTCTTCAGAATTTTTCTCTAACACGATCATTGTCAATGAGTTCCGAAAATTTTGTCCCATAAACTACAACTACATTTGATTTTTCCCCGAATTTGCTTTCCATTTCCATAATTTTGTTCCCTAATTTTTGAAGAGATTAAAACTCCACAAAGTCAGTCTGATTGAGTTTATTTCTACTTCCTCAAGTGCGCTATTTATTGTTTTGTAGGCGTATCTATACAAACATTAAAAGGCAACTGTTTTGTATGTTTACGTGAATAAGGTGTTATTAACATTTTAATATGAATAAACTCTTCATCAAGAAGAATATTCCACTGTGTAGTAGAAAACATAGTAGTATACGGAGCGGAAATGTCACCACAAACACAAAAAATAAGAGATAAGATTAGGACGGTGGAAGTGGACTACACGAGGCGATGCCTACAACTTACCCGCAGGGACAGACTGCGAAATGAAGAAATATGGAGAGGGATGAATGAAATTTGCTCTAATACGAAAACCTTGGAAAATAGAGCACTACAATCGTGCAGACATGTTCAGAGAATAACTGAAACCAGATGGCCACACAAGATCTTAAAGTGGCAACCACCTGAGAGCAGAAGACGAGGAATACCAGTTTTAGAGTGGGAAAAATACGCCAGAAAGCTATGGAGGATAGAGGTCTCAAACCAGGAGGTTGGGAGGACCGAGAGCTGTGGAGAATGAAAACGGCAAGCTCCTACGGAGAAAAAGCCGAAGAAGATAAAACTAAGTTGTTACTTACATTCATTTGAAAGTCGGTATTTCCCCGCTTAAGAATGTAAATGTGAGAAGTCGAACGTAAGAGAGTAAATGTGCTTCTGCAGAATTACTTACAGTGAGGTTTTGTCCGTATTTACCTGATCTTCTTCAAGATCAATAAGTTCCACGGCAATACTGTTCGTAGGTTTTTGCAAATTTATACAAGAAGTATATTAATTTAAAGACCAATTAAATGAAATACGCAGCACGATGGTTCCCTTTTCGCATTTAACGTAACCTACTTAGATCTATTGGGTGGCATTGGTTTAATTCCCGGCATATCACTAAAGTGGCAGCGCTAACACACGTAAAAACATGTTTTTGAAAACTTCTTAGAATATCCTGTCCGGTTCCGAAAACAAATTACCAGTTCCCCACCAGGAGATCGAGACGCGTAGAATGACATCTTATGTCTCGATTGGTGCACGGAAAGTGGCCTATCCGTGAGTGACGGATCCGCACACACACACACACACACACACACACACTCACGCAAGCTCGCATTTACTCAAATACTGTACAGGGATTTTTGTTCCTCAAAGTCTCTGAGTCTCTATGGTTTCTACAATGGTCTCTAAATTTCTGGAATTGGCAACCAACTTCTCAGAGAAGACGAAGACCTATAAGTTCGTAAGAGAAAAGAGTGGATAAGGCGATTGTTATAAGATAATTGACTGCAGAAGACTGCAATTACAGTCTTAATAGAAACGGAGATGCGAAAGACGCCAAATGGTGTAAAATACTGGAGCTCGCATCCCGCTCCAATGATCAAGGATCATCAAGGATAATAAACTGAGCACCAGGTCAAAGAATGGGAGCATGGTCGGAGTAGACTACGATAGTGATAGCGTCTAAAATTCTCAGTTGTAGGTTCCTATTCAGCTAAGACAACTCTGTTTGCATTCCTTTCCCATCCCTTTCCCACTTACACGCGTACATACACACATATGCTCAAGGATATGAGTAAGGAAGTGCCTCATTGTTGTTTGTTAGGTAAATTATGAAGTGTTGAATGGGAAATTCATATTATTCAAAATTTCTGATTGGGGCACACTGATGCGTATCAATGTGCCTCACGATAGCTGAATTTTTTTAGTTCTTTTTCGTCACCTTTTATTATTTCTAACCAAAAAACCAAAACCTTAAATCATTTCACACCAAGAATTTCCAAGATAAGCTTTTATAAAAAGTAAATAATTAGGAGAAAATGGTGCTTTTAGAAATGAGGAAAGTTAAAGAAGAGAAATAAGCTGCAGCACAACAAAGGAATAAAGACAAAAAACTGAAAACGCACAAATGTTACTGGGTATAGAAAACACCAAACCTTTGACAGAGAAAAAAGGTAAAATAATTATATTTATCAGAAGAATCTGAAACATCCTTAGGACAGCTGTGTGACTTTTTTCATCAGAAGATTTAATCTAAGTGATCTGCTAGGCGAAGAAGTAATGGAAGAAACAGATACTTTTGATCAAAATATTGATGATTATGACTTAGCTATAGTGCGGGTTGCAAAGTCAGTTGTTCGCTTTGTTGTGACAATTTCGTCCGGTTCATTAACAGAATATTTGGTAACTTTTTCATTTTCCCTGACGAAGACAATAATGGTGTTGCAGTGCCACATATGACAGAGTTGCTGCAGCCCGGACAGGTATAGCAAGAACATCACACCGATATACAATTAATTTTGATTTTGATCACTTTAACATTCTTTACAAATACTTTGTGGGTAATTTGAAATTCTTCAAATAAATATAAGGCCGTTATACCCTTCATTTTCATTTTAGTCATTATGACATTCCTTATAAATAAATTGTGGAAAATTTGAATTTCTTTAAAATGGAAAATTCGCAGCGACAGATATTTTTCTCACTTTACTCAGATGTATCAAAGTGACCGATGAGATACATGGACAAATGTTGCTAACATCACATGGAAAAATAACTTGAAATTTCGGTTTACTAGGCAGCCAAAACATTCTTTAAAAACTGTATCAATGTGCCCCAGTTCCTCTTCCACAGTAAATAAGGAATTATTGCGATAGAATAAGGATACTTAAGGAGAGAATTGTGCACCGTCGCAGATTGAAAGGTGTAATCACGAGGTCATATTCAGAACAACATTGCTTCACTTTTGAGGAAAATTGGTAATGATTCTCTACCCCTTATCAAGGGTCACGGGGACTCACATATTACAGTGATTGCAGCAAAGGCACAAGCAGAGCAGCGGAGGTTAATCCTCTCCTTCCAAGTTTGCCTGAGGGCAGAGCATTACCATAAATGGGTACTTGGTGATATTGGAAGGGACGCCTCCTACGATGCGTCGGTACTCTGAACTTCGCATGGGGTCACCGAGCAACAGATGCGACACATTTCTGACTTTTGCGTGGAGTGCTGGCGAGAGAAGCAGCATCGCTGCGATAACGAAACGTACCCCCATCTCAAGTTTTTTTCCTTTTGAAATTTGGAGGCCGTTGCTAAGCGATTCACTAGTGTTCCAATACCAAACAATTGAGGACATCCAATGTTGTTTTTTAAATATATTATTTGCAACCTGTTTGTGAACAAACATTTGGAAACATTGCATAAATTTGTGCATACAAGTACTTAAGAGGAGTTACGTCCATTGATCGTACTTCCCTAATATTGCATTTTTAGTAGTTAACAAGCTGTACTAATGAAATTTGAACAAAAACAATAATAAATATATGCAATAATAAATGCACAGCTCACAAAGTTTCTGATATTAATAATTTATAGTTGATTGCAAGGTCTACAGTATGATGTCGTTGAAGACGCCTGGTGCTGTCACTATTACCTTTGTAAGTTGATGGCTAGAATGTCGGGATGCTTATGAGGTCATTGTAGGTTTTTTGCACTTTTCTTGTTCATGTCTTCTTTTATTGCTGGGATCTGTAAATCTTTGTGTATTGTTGCGTTCGTTACGTACCATTTACAATTTGTGTTAAATCTATTAACTTAAAGCATTGTAATATTTTAATGTTGGAATTTTGAGCTGTTTTCCAAAGTTTAATGTGTACAAATCAATCTTGAAACCAGTCGAATGAAAAAGACGCAGAACACTACTTGTGGGGACAATAAAACTACGTACGCAAAATTTCTTCGTTCATGCCCTGCATCTGACATGTACGGCATAACCGTGCATCAACGTACAATTGGTCATCTTGGATGTTATCTTTATTCTAAGCTTTTTAGAGAGGATTATTAGAGGATTATTATTTCTACTATTAAATTCTAGTATTTATTAGAATTTATTACCAATTTTGTCAAATGTTTGCTTCAGAGTAAAATGATTACCGATCTTTATCGAGAGGATACTTTAAAACTTTGTTTCCTCTTTTCTAACTCATGCCTTCGCAAATTTCTCAATACTTCGCTGCAATTACATGTTTTGCCAAGTTTTTGAAACGTTCAATGTGTCTATGAAGAATCTAGACGTACTTCAACCTTATATATTTCCAAAAAAGCACGAATAAGACGTCTGTCTCACATGTATCTGCAGATCTTCTTATTGCCACCAACGAAGATGTGTTTCGAAGCTGTGAGATTTTGTGTTCAACTGTTTATAGAACTGAGGAGGGGAATGTAATAACCGCACAACTTTTCTCGACCGATGACTATGAAAAATGCGGGTAGAGTGAGCTTTAAGCTTCAAAACCGGCCTATAGAATTTCTGAGACTAACGTCTTAAAAATAAAATCCAAACCTGCATTTGAATGTAATTGCATAACTGGTAAATTTCTTGACCTGGGAAGCATACTGACTGCGTTTATCTAAGGACAAATCTTGTGTCGTCATAATGTATTCCCTCTTATCAACAGTGTCAGTCTAAATAAGTTCTCAGTACTCACTATTTAATGACTCTGGACCAGAAGTGTACGATATTAGGAGGTCTCATGGTTCCCGTCAGGTCTTTGTGGGATCCGAAGCATTCCGAAGAACGTCCTTCGCTCAATCCCGCTTAAAGTTGACGCGCTGGAGGCCCAACGGGTAGGGATCGCGGCGAACTCGGCATAACGGAGCTTAGCATCGCCTACTCCCTTCCTCCACCCTGAAGCTAACTGCGTGAGTGCCGCCGTGAAACGCAGGGACCAGGTGGTCGCCTACAACTCTCCGCCAGAAACCATGGCCCCCTACGCGGGATGCAAATAACTCTGATTGTAAAAATATTTACTTTAGTACGAATACAAGAGTTACTAATAAATTGTTGTAAATAAAAAATGTTTATTCCTTAGAATAAGTTAGAAGTTATTATAAATTAAAATCGTTAGAATAAATGCTCGACGAGGCGGCCGGGGGCTGGCCCCACGTAGGGCCCCAGTGCGAGAGGGACGAGCAGCCACCGCGTGGGCAGCAGCGGCGGAGCGGCGCTGGGGGTGTCTTGCTCCTCCGTGGTTTGCACCTCAGTTCGCACCTCTGGGATGGCCTTACTCGGATCAGCCAACACGCTCCGCATCCACCTCAACTGGCCACAACAAATGCACTGCTAGCAGAGGGCAACTTGACATCTGGCGATGATCAGAATGGAAACTTGAAATCTAGTGGATAGGAACTTTGCATCGGGCGATTGACAACTTGGCGACTGGCGGGTGGCAACTTACTATTTGTGGTCTCATGATTATAATTTGTGAAACCTCAAAGTCCCGACTATTTGTGAAATTTCGAAATTTAGTCGAATGCATATAAACAGAAGTGATTGTTAAAAAAATAGTTTTAACTACATCGGAGTAGAAGTACGTTTTTGTGGACTAGCTTTTCAAACTGTCCTTCACATAAACATTTGCTCTTTAGCAATGATATATAAATAACTGTGATTGGAAATCTCGTCCCACAAAAATTTTGGAAATGTTGGAAGCTATTTTTACACTTTTACAAACATTTCCTTCCTCCCAAATTAAGGTTGATTGTAAAATTCTTTATTGGTTTGATAGTTTTCATGGGGTGTAATGAAACCATATTAATAAGCAAGTTTATCTTACGTAATTAGAATATTATACAAAATCTGACTCTAGGACAATTATCTCTACAAGGTCTATGTAAGCAATAGTTTGAACATAATAAGACAAAAAATGTAGCTGTAACTCTTGCTTCCCTCGGGAAAGAGTTACGTGCTTTTCACTTTTACTGGAAAAAATGTTTTCACTCCCTAAAGAAATTTAAATTTCATTTTTAAGTGCATGAAAAAATTCTCCTTATTGATATTGCCTACATAACATTTATTGAGACATAGCAGTTCCGGCATGCACGTGTGAGAAGGGTTTGCGCAGACCAACAAGGGGGCAAGATCGCATAGAGAACCTGAGTACGAAACTGGATTTTGTTCATGTACGCAAAAATAAATAATAATTTTAAGACTTTCTGTTTTATTCTGTTAATTCAAAATAATTATTGGCTTATTAAATCGGTTGTTTCAGAATAAATATTACAAACTTCTAGTTCAAACTTCTAGAGGTCAAAATGATCAGTTATTGCTAGTGATGTGTGGAATTTCATTTAATTGCTTGGTGAGTCCGGGCGTGGCAACTACTAAGGTCATTAGTCCTTTGTCAATGTGAAGTAAGTGTAGTGAATGTTTTCCCCTCGGGAGGTGGAGGTGATGTTCTCTTGATGGATGGAGAGATCCGGCGCGGAACTACCGTCGGCTAGCGGAATGGGAAAACTAGCGATCAAAGAGCCGGCCGCTAGAATTCTCCTCCCGACAGTGACAGAACTCTCTGGCTAGTGTCGAAAATCCTACCGTAGTCGGGACTCGATCGTAGGACCTTCCGGTCAGAGGCTCTGCGGAGACATTAGTTAATGCCATAATCCTCCTCTCCTGGTGTGAAATTTCATATGACAAAGTTTCACATGTGACCTTCCCTGATTTTTTTCCAACTAATTATGTAAAGGTGCTCGGCCTGTCACATTCTGACGTTGTCGAGAACCTTCCAAGCATCTATGCACACGGGATTGCCTAAAAATCAGAGGCAAATATCGATGCATATAGCTGGTAAAACTGGTAAATTTCGACCCCATCTCACACCCTAAAATATTATAACATTTATTCTGAAACAGCAGCGGTGATGCATTTTCTTCACTCACATGCCTGTCAACTCTTTGAAAGACGCCCGGGTACTTCGGGTCAGCGCAGCCTTGTCCATAGGACGTGATTCCCAACTGAAGGTCTCCGCATACGAGAGGGCCGCCAGAATCCCCCTGCACAAATCATCACTATGAATAGAATTTACTCAACAACAAAAAATGACTAAAAACTACTATAGGCTTACGTTCAAAATTCTTAGTCTAATTAGAGATCGTCACCATTATAAGCCGTTTCTACAAAATAAGAGACTCTTTGGAGGCGCAACATTTCCTCCTCTTCTCCTCGGTCCACAAGGTCGTCTTCTTTCCATTCACCTTGTAGTTTCCGAGATTCTCAATATTCTGTCTCCTTGCATCCTCTCCATAGATAGACAATCACGTGTTAATTCCATTCCATCCTACGCTGTGTTTATTCATTCAGTGACGAGGGCACCTTACATGTTTTTCTAATGTTCTCATTCCACTTTTTTGTACAAGTGGAGTAATATATCAAATATAGACAAAGGTATCTTATGCTCCATCGAACAGTGACAATTTTTGACTCTGGAGGGCTTCCTATTACCATACAAAAGGGATTTCTTTCCTCCTAAATGTAGTAAATTATGTTTTCTAATACGTAACATAGTCACAATCCACGTCTCTCAGTCCGTCCCTCAGGATTTGAGAGATATTTTGTTTTCAATTCAGAGACTTTTCTAAGCAAAGCTCGTTCTTCACAATCAGTTATTTAATAATTGTCACATAATTTTTTTTTAATATTAGTAGCTTCTTCGACATCTTCCTACAACTACAACACTGAAGATGATAGTTTTCATCTTCTCTTTCAAAAAATATTCGCCAACTTACCAGATTTATTCAGTAAGATAAGGTTTATTCTTAAATCTAGTAAATTGATGAAGATTAATTCAATTATTTGATCATTAAATTACGCCGGCAACACATCATCAGCATTCCCATGCTTGTTTTGCTACTATCTTTTAGTACTAATCACCTTGCAATACAGCAGACAAGGCAATTTTTAAATTTTCAGAATAACTTCTCATTGTTGAGCGGTGATTCTAGGTAAATGGTGTGGAATTTTTGGTTGTCGAATTTGTGTTGACGGATTAGCTTTAAACGAATTAAATTTTTGCACTGCTTTTACGCGACACGATTGGTAATACGCTATACAGGATACGGCTGAGATACGTTAATACGAACAGAAATTGCGGTATTGTCATTTTACGTAGCCGTAACTACTGCCAGAAAATACGTGCTGTTGTTGCACCACTAGTTTAGCATTAAAAGCTCAATAATTACTCTCTCCAGTGAGTTACAACACTATTGAAACTCTTGGGCTCGTCATCATCAGCAGCTATATTA
The DNA here is from genome assembly GCA_017312745.1 of Gryllus bimaculatus. Taxonomy (NCBI): domain Eukaryota; kingdom Metazoa; phylum Arthropoda; class Insecta; order Orthoptera; family Gryllidae; genus Gryllus; species Gryllus bimaculatus. The sequence continues at coordinate 3,610,572 of BOPP01000135.1, read as the reverse complement.
TTATTATTATTATTATTATTATTATTATTATTATTATTATTATTATAAAGGAAAATTTAAAATTTATCAAATAATTCTTACCACACATGCATCTTTCCCTGGTACCAACGTACATATATTCTGATCTGTTACGTAGTGAAATGCACGTCGACACTTGGGAATCGAAAAAATAGGCAGCGATACTTTTTGTAGCACATATTCCTGCGCAAGAAAATCAATAATGATTCACAATCATCAAAATTCAGAGTTTATATTAAGGTAAAAACACCAATAGTGGTCACAGTTAACATTTTCGCAGTTTTCTTAAAATTCTTCGCCAACTTTATTAAATTTGTCATAGGACACTCAATAAGCATCCACCGACTTAGATATGGCTAATGTGACTGCTGTGCCTCTGATCGGGAGGTTAAGGTTCGGGTCCCGACGATGGCAAGACTTCCAACACTAGCTAGGTCGAATTCAGCCGCTACCTGGAGGAGGATCCTACCACCCGGCTGCGGTCTTTGGTAGTTTTGTACGGATTCCCCAATCAATTCCAAGCTAATGCTGAAGTAATGTCCTAACAAACGCACCAAGGACCATGCGTGATCTCTCCTTCCTCTTGTTTGACCTATTCTCACCCCTTACTTACATACACTCACGCCCTACCCAAGTCGGGAGACCTGTGCCGGCTGGTGCGGTGACCCGCCGGGGGGAGAAACCTGGTGGAGGAAAACCCCGCAAGCCGACGTGTAGTTCGGCGCCGCATCTCACTATCCAGCGGGGGAAATAACCGCCACCTTCCACCGTAAAATCATGCACAACATTTAGGGGAATTATAACCTTGCATGTTGATGCTGCGGGAAAGACCAATCATTGGAATTATTCACGATGATATCGTGTGTAGCGACGTAATATGTGTTGCGGGTTGCATGTGCAGCGACAGAAAAATACATATCGTTATCTTCAAAATTCTTCATATTTTTGACTTGTGTTTAATCCATTCTTGGGAGGCATATTCCTATTCAGCAGTAACATATTTTCTCTGTTCTGATCGATGGCCGTATAAAATCGTACTGACCAAAATGTTTCCTTAGCGTATTGTTGTGAAAATTAAAAATCGATGTTATTTCGCAAAAACTAATCGAATTATTGTATAAAATTTCATGTCATCTGGAACTATTGACAAAAACTACCCACTTTACATAATTTCTGGTAAAGGAAAAAGTATAAAACACTGTGGATACCGCAAACTTGATACGGTATACTGGGTTCTATACCAGTGCTTGTGGCCATTTCGTAATTAATTTTAAATTAATTAAGTTTTTCACACTGTGTTTCTCGTTTAATATGCAAAGACTATTTGGAACAAGTGTTTTCTTTGAATTATTAGTGAACAAAATGAAATAAAATACCATGTTAAACATTTGCTATGTAAACGCGACCAAATGCCAGAATTTACCCACATGCGCCGAAGGAAATGCCATAAAGGGGACAAGGATCACGCGTGCTCTTTCCTCCCCCTTCCTTTTCTGCAGCACCACTCATGTCAATAAGGCGTGGGCGGTGCCCCTTTTTGGTGAGATACGTGGAGTGGGAAAGCAAGCGAAGACTTACGCGGCCGGAGACAAGAGGCACTTGTTGTCGGCAAATTGTGACCTTTCTCAGAGCGAAATCTCCAGACACATCAACCAGTCTGGACATCTCGTGTAAACAATAAACACTCACCCCCTCAGGATAACGACCTGAATACGATGCTGGCATTGGCGTGGAGACGCCCCAGCCAATAGCTATGCACTCCGTTCCTTCTGGTGCATCAACGGTGTCTTTAGGCAGGGGGACCAGCTGCACAGATTCGGAGATTTTCGCGGGTGTTTTGAGCTGAAACAGAAAGATCCCGAACCATAAAATATTTGATTACGAGTTTAAAATGGCACCGCCAGCGTGTCACCTAGCGGGAATTATGTCTACCAATTTGTTTTGTCGAATCAAATCCAAAAGGCGCCGTAAGTTACCCAAGAACATTCTAAGTACTTAGAAATATTTTAAAACCTAAAAAAAGTTATTGTAATACTGGAATAGAAATGGCAATTGTTTGACAGAAAACTGTTATTCGGTGGTACTGATAATGAAAAATGTAGATAATTTTCCTAAATGAAGTAAGTTACTTCTTCTAACATGTTGTGCAGCCAAAATACACGATTTGTGTGCCTTTTATACCTTCAAAAAATATCGAATAGCTTAATGCGCGCTAGGGATTGTAATCACCAGGGTTTACCTTCTCATGACCTACAAATTCTTTAAAAATGCCCCGCCAATTAGTGGTGCTAAAACAGCACGCACTTTTTCGCCTTTAGTAATACTTATATAATACTGTTTATACTACAATATCTCTCCGAACTAAGTCATTTCAGTCATCATTTTTTTGTAAAACTCATTACAAATCGTAGAACATTTGGTGAAAAAATTAGATATTTTCAAGCAAATATCAACACAAATTTGACAATTATAACGCCTCTTCATACAGTTAAAATATGACACAAACAATGAATGGTAATTCACAGAAATTCAGCTGTCGAGTCGCGATGGGAAATGCTTTTGCTGCATTCAAAACTGATATTCCTTGATAGTTAGCAATTTTAACTTTATGTATTTCAGATAGAGTTTAAAGAATTTCTAAAGGATGAATTTGTAAACGTATAACAAAATCTCGAATGTAGGAAACGACCAAAGAAATATGAAATAATATACAAATTCTAATTTACGCAGCATCCAACTGCCTGAAACCACTTTCATATTACATTCATAGCACACACAGGATATTTGGAGCGGGTGACTAAGTTTGACGTAAAATTACTCAAAAAATACTTATATTTTCGAAAAATTCAGCATGACATTATTTGAAGATTTGTTTCTGGTGAACTTATTTCATTAAGACTTATTTCATCCATCCACAATAAAGAAAGAAACAAAGGCCTAGGAAATGAAAATTTGAATGCAATTTTAACTTTGCGAAGATACCATGAAAAAGTGAGACATTTTTGCAAAACTATTGATATTTTAACTGAATTGCATTTTGCAATTTATTTATGTATTAGACTTCATGGCCACAGGTGTTTCTGCGACAAACTATTTTTTTTTAAAGGAACAAATTGTATCTTTACAATTGAATCGATTAGAATTGAAACATCATATGTCTTCTTTTTGCCTTTTTTATTTTTTGTTTCAATACATAGCTTCTATGTACGTCTATTTTGTGAAGAAATATCTTATGCCTCAATACACTCTGTGAGTATTAATGGTGACTGGAATATATTTTTTTAGTATTGAAACAGCACATGTCCAGGACATATGGTGTTACAATTCTAAATCACCACAGATGGATATGTTCGAAATGTGAAGAGTTAAGTATAAAAATTAAAAGCTCCATCTTGGCAGAAAATGTGAAATGAGCCGCTATAGATGAGGAATTTTACATATCGAAAGGGTCAAACAATTTTCTTCTAAACTGAATTAGGAAATGAGTGTAAAAAGAATGGATTTACATGTGGCATTGATTTCAAACAAAATTTACCACTACTACAGAAACCAGTGCGAAAAGTATTTTCCTCTACCCAGTTCTGAGTGAATTGATCTGGTATTCACATCCTGAAAAGTGGAAAATTTCATATTTATACCATGTACCATGAAGATATATGCAAACTAGTGATGCTACAGAATGACACAAACTTTCTCGAATTAGTTTGGGGTCAGATACGAACATGCTGCATACTCTTGCCGCCTGTCGTCTATCGCCATCCAAAAGTACATGTTTTTAAAATTTTCTTAATTTTTCGGTTTCTTAATAGTAGAACCGATATATTATTTTAAGAATATTAAATAACTATATACACTTGCCCTAAATGGAAATTTTCTCTAAAAAGTTTGGAGCAATTTTCAAGAAAATGGCGCTTAAGCACCACAGTAAATTTGAAACTTAAAGCACTGTTTCACAGAAAAAGTTTGAGTTTTCAAAAAACCTCATACGAAGTCATTTCAAGCATTTTAACTCAAAAATACTATAGTGTTTACAAATTCTTAGAAATGTACATATTAACAGCGTGAGAGATCTTTCAAAAAATTACATTAGGAAAGAACTTTAAAGAGTGAAATTGGCACCATCCGTTCGAAAAGGTTGAAGAAAAGATTTGGATCCGTTTTTGAGAAAACGGCGTTTGAGTTTTTCTGAAAATGCGGAATTTTAAACTCATTTTTACAGGAAACGGTTGAGTTTTTTAGAAACTTTATTTGATATTACTATATAAAGAACGTCTACTCATCAATATAATAATGTGAACAAATAGTTGCTAATTTAATATTAACAACGTGAGAGACAAGTCAAAATATTACATGTTTGTAATTTTTGATAAAATAAAAGAATATAGCTAACTGATATTTATGTCACCTCATAGAGTACATTTAGCACAATCCCTACGAAAAGTTTTTAAAAAAAATTGGAAGCAATTTTCAGTAAATCTTGTTTTTTTTATTTTTAATTGTACAAATTATACGCAATATTCCGCAAAAACTATTGAATTATTTTAAAAAAATTGCATGACCTTAATAAAAGAACTAATTACGGGCAACAAATTTCATTTGATGGAAAAATATGTATCTTTATTTATAGGAAGACTCCGAAAAAATCATTGTTTTGAAAACTTTCGAAAATTCAGAGTTAACCGTGAAAATCGGACGTATACCACCTATAAGTGTATATCATTCTATACTTACAAGAAATTTAAAGAATTTGGGTCTATTTTTGGGAACATTTTGAAGATATACCAGTCAAGTAAATTGCCCCTAAAAGCTAATGAATGATTTTCAAAATCGCAGAGCTTCAATTCAGGCCAAATGAACAGAGGTTTCTTCAATTTTGAAAGAAATCACTACATCGTAGTTTAGGCGCTAGTTGTTCATATACGCCAGACAGACAGACGGACGGACGGACGGACGGACGTTTTGAAAAAAGAAACAAGAACTACATATTTTTGAACATACTTGTATGTTCCTTTTTCTTGAAACGTACTCCAGCAACTGATATATAAGGTTGAAATATATTCAGTAAAAATGTTGTAGTTGATTTATTAGCGCATTTGTATAAATTATACAGTTTTAGGAAGATAAAGACTTTTTTTAAAAGTAAATTTTCGACGTATTACTTACAACGTATTTGTTATGGAAGGAAATATAAATGTGCCACAATACACGCCAAATTTTATACAGTTTTTAATCTCTATAAAATGTATTTAATACCTTTTGAGAAGGAACATCTAAATAAACAATTTAACAAGGGTAGTATAGCACCCACTGCCTCCCCTAGAGCGCCTCTTTCGGCGCGATTGTTACCTTGAGAAGGCAGATGTCGTACGAGTTGCTGTTGATATTGAACTTCGGGTGAGCGAACACCCTCTCCACACGCAGGCGTTGACCTTTCAGCCGCGACTCGCACGTGGTTGAACCCACGACGACTTCGAATAAACTGGGCGGATACGTGAGAACGCTGTGGCAAACACACAACACAAACCATCAACCATTGGTGCTACAACACACGTACTCTCTCGCATCAATAACGACTACGTAACATTATAATGCATACAATATATTATTATTTATAATTGAATAATTAACACACCACCCATCAATTGAAACATATCAGTCGAGAAAGTTGAATTAATTAAATATTAAAATACATCAATTACGTGAGGAATTCAATTCTAGATCCCCGTCTTCTCCTGCTCAACAACAAAAGAAAACATCAAGTTATTTTGAAGTTGTAGGCTTCCGCGACCAGAGTCATGTGGGTGATCTGGGCTGTCCGGGTGACGCCGCGTCGAAGGCTGAGTTGCCTAGTTGCCAAGCCTTCGCAACTCAGCCTTCGACGCGGCGTCACCCGGACAGCCCAGATCACCCATCAAGTTATTTTATCAGGACTCCGAATTTGCCATTTCAATTTGAGCCACAGTTATTTATTTAAAAATACATATCCATGTCAAAATTGTAGTGAAATTATTTCTACATCCCAATTATAAGTTGAATGACCTTTCACAGATGATCTCAGGAAAAACTTAAAATTTGATACTGATATCCATTTTCTATTGAATTCTACTTCGCAGTGTGACAAAATTATTAAATTTCTACGCGGTACAAAATTATAATATGTTTAGTATTTCCTTTCCTGTTAAACTATGCTTTAATGCTTATGTCAATTAAATGTATTTATTATTGTATGTTGTAAATTGTTAAACGACAATGATATGAAATGTAATAAAAAATGTAAATTTCCTTGTAATGTAAAATTGCAAAAGGTAGCTTATGTCCATGTGGTTGCACTGTGGTCTAAAATATAATAAATCAAATTAAATTGAATTATATCAATACAAATACCATAATCAAAAACTCCATTCTATTCACCAACAATCAAAAGTTATTGAGTGTTCCACACTGTCGAGTCGCAGCGTTCCCACTGATCTGTAATACCTCCTGAAATATTCTAGCAAAAGAAAGGTGTCTCGTCAATTGATGTGACTACAGTGCCTCTGACCCGAAGGACGTTGAGTTCGAGTTCTGACGGTGGCAGGATTTTCGGCTCTAGTGAGAGTGGTAGGTCTAATTCAGCCACTCTGTTGGGAGCAGGATTCTAGCATCCTGTTGCTCTGAAAGGATGATTTTTATGATTTTCTCCGATGAAAGTAATCCCTCCGATCAATAGGTGTTCACATTGATAGATTGACGAAGCAATATATTAAAGAAAAAATAAACGTTTCCGTACATTTTGATTTTATAAGTCGGTGTTGTGTGTCTGAAACCGCTCTGTAAACTCTATCGAAAAGTATCTCAAATATTTCTGAGAAAACTAACAAAAGAAAAGATTGTTCGATAATTTTGAATTTAATTTTATTTTATTTACTAACTTTCTGAACTTTTGTTGTTTTGGAAATATCTGGAAAAAATCCTCTGCATAAATAAGCACTGAAAATATGAGTAACGTGTATAAAGGAGAAGGTTGAAAAGTGTTTATTGTAACGTACGGAGTCCAAAACCGGATAATTTTGAAGTTGACGACGCAGTGAGCGGCGCTGAGTACCCACATCTCAGCGAGGAGAGTAGCTCCACAAATGCGAGTCCCGGACATCATCAAGCACACCTGGACAGGCACAGAACAGCACGTGAGTGAATAACCGCTCGAGGAGTTCACAAGAACCGGTGCGAAAGTACCCAAAGAGCGTACCCTAGACCATCTAATTATGTTGTAGGTTAATTCTTTTTTTTGCTTCAATGCATGTATAACAGTTTAAAAATAAATCTGGAGAGAAAAATCTAAAGAACATATATTTTAAGGACAGTCTGAAGATAGTGAAATCTGGTTAATAATCGCAGAAATTTTGGCTTTTAAATCACAAATTTCATTACCGAAACATTTCTGTGAGCAGGAATTCTTTTTCTTCTAACAATTAAGCTGTTGGACACCCTGGTAATTTCTAGAGAAGGTTACACTACATTTTGTTTTTTTTGATAATCGAGAATTGGAATTCTTGAGAAAAGTATTCGGGTTTTGGATTGATGGAAATCGTATTTGGGATTCGTAAATCGTTATTCGGCAAAAAAGTGAAACATTCGGGAAACTGGATGAAAATTTATATTCGACAATCTGATCACTCGTTAATATAGAATTCAGAAAAATGACCAGTACCAATAGTTTTTGATATTGTGTTTAATACATCTTAACGCTCCAGGTCTTGAATGGCATTCGTTGACCCATTTCTGAAACGAGCATCCAAACGATAATCCTTCATATCAATAGTAGCATATAATCATTTTTTGCAAAATGATTTATGTTAATTTTTTTGGTTTCTGGTTAGAGTTATATCATTTATTTATAATATTTTTGCAGTTCTCGTTGACCTTTCTGCGAGGACACAGATAGAAACGTCATTTTTTAAAAAAAAGAACTACTTCAACATTAACAGTTTTGCTCCGATTACTTAACCGTTATCAACATCGAGGAATATTAACATAAAACTGCAACTTGTTGATGAGAACGCCTGGCTGTACGAGAGTGCAGATAGATTACACATGGGGACGATTTCAAACTGATTTGTAAACATGGATAATCATTGGAATACTAATGTTTCTTAGGGTTAGAAACGATTCTAATAATATAGGTCCTAAATCATGTACCAACAACTACTTCCCTGAAGAAATATAAAGAAAACTAAGCTTTCTACAACAGCACATACATTTAGTGATAAAACAGACATTTTTGAGATCTGTGAACATCAACAGTTCTTGCACATTATCTTTTATAATTCTTTAATATTCAATAAAATTACCATTAAAATTTTGACCAAATATTCCATTCTGATTACAAACACCATATTAATAAAACCTAACACATAGCATACATTACTAAAACCTAACACAAAGCATTACAATTGGACGTTATCGGAATCTGTATACCATTCTGAAAGGCCCAATCACATTTGTACATCACGTTTTTATTAACATGCACTTGATCAACAATGTTTCTTTTTTTAACAATACCATTAATTAACCCAATGTAACCCTTCAGGTGCTCATGTGAAACGGACCATGTATGGAAACTCGTTCTCTTCTGCGGCGGTCCCTCCAACGATGCGTGGCTCGTGAAATCCAGGGCTCTTAAAAACGTTCCACGTCGGTCTGTCTCCATCGGTCTGGTTGTGCGCGGGCAGGAGTGTGGGCAGGAGCAGGAGCAGGAGGAGGAAAACCGAGTGCCCGGAGAGTCGGCCCATCGCGACCTCGCCGAACACTAAAGCGACTGCCCTGGAACAGAGGCCGTTGCCCGGCACCGACCCGCACGAGCCTCTTTGTTGCTTTTCCGCTTTCTTCATGCCTTCATTCACACCGGGAGTGAATTGACACTTAGACCTGACAATGCTTCATCCCATAATGTTATAGAAATCGTTTATCAACACCCTTAAAAGGCAGAAATGTCGAGGAAGAAAAAATATTTCTTTAAGTACTTGAGAATGATTTATGTCATATAGTTAGAGACATTTTATGTCAACACCCTTGAAGGTCAGAATCGTCGAGCGAGAAGATTTTTTTAAAAGTACTTCATTCGAAGATATCCCTGCTGAATTAAGTCATCACCGCCTGGCCTCTGTGGAGAGAGGCAGCATTGTCTCTGTTCCTCTAACCGGGAGGATCTAGGGTTTAGATTCCCGACGGTGACGAACTTCGAACACTACGAAGGTAAAGTGTACTCCTGGTTATGATGGTGAAAACCAAAAACCTAAAACCAAATGGCATTCGAGTAGCTATAATATGACTCTAACATAAAAATAAGATTCTTCTAAGATATCTGAGACCCCTCCCGTTACCACCACCCTTTTACATACGAAATCGTATTTCTTTAAGCAGATTTCGTCGACATTATTTAATGTGAAAAATAACAAAATAATTTACATTATCAGAAAAATATATTTTGATATTATTTAATAAGCTTTATTTTTGGGGTAGCATGAACCACAGGGTCATCAAATACAATTCTTTTACAATGAATTAAATAAATTTAAATCCTTTAGGAATTTGAAAACATAAATGTGAGATCTTTTAGAATGTAATTTGGGGAGACAATTTGTAAGTGAATGTGTAATACGTGAGTCTAAATAAATTAGTCAATTAAGACATGTTGGATAGTTATAGGATGTTACAATTATTCAAAGTGATGGAGATTCCTTCTTGAACAAATGTGAGTGGGTAAGACAGCTATGACCTATGTGGGGTCTTGCGAGAGTAATTTTCTATTGTCTTGTTTGTACTGAAGGAGCGTCAAAATACACTGCTGTTTGTGAAAATTGCAAAACTCCAAAGGAAATTTTCGGAATCTCTTAAAACTCGACAAATCTGTAGAACTGTGTCTCCATCACAAGTGATTAGATTTACGTACATATGGCGCGCACCTTGGCCCAGCAGCGCCCTCCTTTGTGTGACAGGTCAACTAAGTCTCCAACGTCATGGAAACGGGCAAGTGCAGGTATGCCTCGTCGACGCCAAAGGGCGCAAAATCAGCAGCAGAGTCAGTTCGAACGGGGCAAGATGATTGGTCTCCAGGAAGTGGGTCGTACCCTGGCATTGAGGCTCGAACGACAGTGATTCATGTGTGGAACCAGTGGGTTCAAGAGTATATACACAGCGCCGAACGGGTACTGGACCAAGCAATGTGACCACAGAGAGAGATGAATTACCTCCTGAATTTAGTTGTCCACAGTGTTGAATTGACTTTGGAGAATTGCAACGGAAGTTGTCATGTCTTCGTCGTCTGTTCGACGCCACTTGCAGAGGGCTAGACTGGTGGTTTGCATTAAATTGCATCAGATTCCGTTGGTCACAAACCACCAACGCTCTTGACGGCGATGGGCGTGCTGCAGCTTGCGATGGGCTGCAATGCTGAGTGACGAAATGGAATGTTTTCGGACGAGTCCCGCGTTAATTTGTGGCCAACCATGGATGCGTACGTGTTCGACACTACCCTGGTGATCGCAATCTGCCAGCCTGCGTTGCTCCGCGCCACTGATTACTATTAAGGCTAAATGTCCCGACACTAGTACAATTTGTAGACAACACGTGGCAGCACCAAAATAAGTAAAATTTACTTTACCGATATCGTCTGAACCAACGGTTCGATTTTCGATCTGTAAAAGGCATTTGACGCCTTTTTAAAATAGAATTTACGCTACGATGACCTTTCTCAAAAATCTAACAAAAACGCGAATTTGAAATTAGTTCTCACACTTTCGAGAACAAGTTAAAAAATGTGGCCTTATAGCGCGATGGCGACATGCTTCCTAAATCCAACGCCGTGTCAATCATGCAAATCGAATGAATAGGAGCGTCGTAAAGTGAAATTTACGAAAACACCTCGCCCCCACTTCCTCTTCTGCACCGTTGCGTCACCCACCCGCCCGTTGTGGGCCCCCTGACAACGCGGTGGCACGACCAGGCCCGGCGGTTAAAGCGGTGCTACGTCTAAGATTAATTTTAAGCTCTGCAAATAATTCAGCAATTAAAAAATAACAGCATCCTTTTTTAGCTTTATAGGTATTGGCCTGCGATGACGCAGTTATGCTCGTATTAACAAATAACAGAGTTGACACCCTTATGATCATCTTCTCCTCTACTCCAAGGATGGGCTCATGACCTGTTCTGACTGAAAATTTCATTTCTATAACGATATACCTCTGTGTCGTCTACCTCGCGTTCTACACATAAACGCTAGCTTTAGAATGCGTGTCAGTCCCATGTATCGAAGTCACTCCTCCCTTGACTCCCTGAATTCAGAAAGATAGTATTTTGCCATTGATTGCTTGAACAATTAATTTTCATCTTATTTCGCGTCGCGCTTCTGGCCTGTAGTCCTATGGCGAGAGAGACAACTCACATAGTCGAGGCTTGCGAGCACAACCGCATGGGTGAACAAATGAGCATTAACACGAAGATTTCATTCGTTATTGAATCCCGCCAAGCGATTTTCGCCGCTAACTTTTATACCGCTAGTTTACGTGACAGTGCCTCCCGCGCTGGAGAAAGGCCGGACGGCAAACACATTCGTTAATTTGTTTTGGCCATGTACAACGAATTCCGCTTGCTATGTGCATTCCGAGAGCTGCGCCCAGACTAACGCCCGCTCTCGGGCACTTGAACCGCAACACCTGCACTTCCCAACCGTTTGCTCCGTGTACAGACCGTGTCATTATATAACTATTCAATTATAACTGAACTAAAAATACAGGAATATTTTGTTTCTCTACGAAAATCTCAATGTGTGTTTGTGTGAGAGAGTGTGTGTGTGTGTTATTTGTCTGCAAGAGATCGAAAATGAAAACTGTAATAATTATTTACTAAATATGTAACATAATTGCATCCTTTACTTTACGAGATCTAATCGTACAAAGAGAAATATCAAGATTGTAGGAAGATAAACCATGGAACTCTACAATACTATGACGCAGCTATGATTCTACTATACCGATGACGCAGCAATCCTGGTGCCAGCGTGGTTATCCGTTCTCCCTTGCACTCGAGCTAGCAGTATATTTTCTGGAACTTTTGCATCTTTTCATCTAGATCTACCTCTGTTAAACCGGTTATATTATTTCAAAAATCTTTAAAACGACCAACTGGCCACATGTCACACTTTTCAAGAAGTGCGTATAATGTTTTTCCGTAAATGCCATCACTTT